>DWEJ01002713.1:0-11156 GCA_018245835.1 Mysoria sejanus stolli | reverse complement strand
CATAGCTTGTATTAGGGATATCAATTATATTATTGTTATTATTATTATATCAATTTATATTATAAAATTGGGATTCAAAATTCTGAGAAAAGTAATCGTTTATTTCACAAGTTAATCCGATTTCTCAAGTATTGATCTTTATTCAATTTTAATCATCGATTGAATTTTTATGAATAAATTCAGTGACTTTCATCTTTTAACATACAGTAAGGTTGCTAACTGTTAATAACGTTTAACCCTGTAAGCTATCTGGAAGAACAAACATAAAAATATTAATTTTCGGTTTCGAACATTCATTTAATCATTCGATCTTAGCTCTGTTACCAACTTATTTGCCGTACCGTCTTATTACAAAACTTGATTTCTCGTTCCTCGAATACACGTTTCTAATTCCACCTGAACGTATGCACACGGTTGATCAGAATTAAATATTTACGTGTACAAAGCTGCATTTCGTTAAATATAGAATGTTCGTTTAAATATAACTATCTCACTTTGTACCTCGTTCGTTTTCTAGGCATGGCCGAAATCAAAGAGGGCCCGCGGGCGACGGCTACGTGCGGGTCGTAACTCGATTACAACTGCGGCAGACCTGCTGCCGATCAGACATGGGACGATCGAAAATGGGCACAGAGCGTTCCGTTTGTGTCAAATACACTTTAACATTGTTATGGCGGAGTAAAGGAATTCACTCTGAAATGGTAATTAGTTACCAAAAGTAAAAAAAATGCATTTGGCCGTTAGTGTTTATTAAGTCAGTTGTATCTAGTCTATACCTCTGTCTGTGTATAGTTTATTGTAATATAATCAATGAAATTTACGTTTCATAATAAATTCGGCATGTTCCAAATTTAAATTTTATTTAAGTGCATTTTAAGTGCTGATTTTAGGTTTAATCGTCGATTAGTTTTTACATAAGATTTATATTATTTGTAGAATATAAAATATTCGATTGTCGCGATCATGTGAAGGTTCAACTTTAGAGGGTATTTTAAATAAACTAAAATTTTACACACACAGTTACACACAGTTACACACAGTTACACTTACGCACAGTTAGACTAATGATGTTGCCTGTAAAAGTATGTTTTAATTTGTGTTTTAAATTAATACATATTATTCTTCGCTTTAAAGGATTTGATGCAATATAATGTTATGTGCAATGTGGCAATTTAAGGACTTTACAGTTTAATACAAAATGCGCTAATAATGTCTGCATCTAATGTGCGTCGGGAATGTTGCCAAATTATATTTAAAGAGTTTTAATTTGTTCTGTCGGAGTTGATAGTTTCATATATAATTATGCGAGTACTTAGAGTTGGCAAACTACATGATACCGCACCCATAAATTTACAATTTTTGCCATTTAGGTACCATTTGCCATGTTTTATTTTCATAGTGATATCACTGTGGAATACTTACGTTACATTATTACCGAATAATAATTACATCTTATCGAATAATAACAACTATTATTCGATAGCCCTGTGGCGCGAAGATCTTACAGCGATATTGTAATACATTTATAATTTTACTCTCATATATAACATAAAATTAACGATTGTGTTATATACTAGTTGTGCAGTACTAGTTATTCGACATTCTATGGCGTCATCGCGACTCCTTCCCGCCAACTCTTGGACCCTAAAGGCCCTAAAGAGGGACGCGCGAAGGGCAGCCATTTATAAGGAGAAAGAAAATAGCTTTATTCGCATAAGAAAACAGCACAGCTGTGAGCACACACAGTTTGCAAGAAGTAAACGATATAAATAGATCATTTACAAATAACAT
This sequence comes from Mysoria sejanus stolli, assembly GCA_018245835.1. Classification (NCBI taxonomy): domain Eukaryota; kingdom Metazoa; phylum Arthropoda; class Insecta; order Lepidoptera; family Hesperiidae; genus Mysarbia; species Mysarbia sejanus. The sequence continues at coordinate 9,365 of DWEJ01002713.1, read as the reverse complement.
TTTGCATAGTAGGTATAATAATAATGTAAAAAAAACTATAAAAAAAACGGAAAAGTGAAATGTGGCAGTGTATTTCACTTATCTGTTCACCTCTTCGGTGATAACAGGCGTGAAATTACGTTACGTTACGTTTATATACACTGTATAAAGAAAAATTACGCAACATAAGGTTAAAATAATTAAATTACCACGACAAAAAAATAACATTACGCCTGTAATCCCCGAAGAAGTAGGCAGTAAAGTGCAGTACACTCCCACATTTCAACAGTTACGTTTAATTCCCATCATGGAATATGTAGTGAGTCTGTTACCATCTACCGACCACAAGTGCAAACTACAGGAAATTGTTAATAGAAATTCTAGTTGGAAAAGTCCAATAGTACTCGGCCCAGGATTTGAAACCCAATCAGCCCCGAACTCACGATCGGCAGTCGCGCTCGGAATCACTCGACAAACGAGGCAGGCGAAAATATCTCTAATAAGAAATTTTATAGCAAATTTCCGATATTACACGTACCCTGCATGCGCGCGTAATTCGAAATAGTGATCGGTACGCGACGTACCGCTACCGCACGCTGATATAAATAGCGATGCATGAGTGCATGCGCTGCCCTTGTCCGCGCCTGGGCAGCGACCGCGCCAAGGTCGCGGCGAATCAGCTTGTACATGCGAATCGCTTTTTTAAGTTCCCTTATATACAAAGTTTAATATTGCACGTAGTATTTTTTTGTATTATTTGCCTATAAAATAGATGATAAAAATAAACATTTGTGAAAAAATTTAATTTCATAATATACATAATAAAACTTGTTTATTTTTCATTGCGTAAACTTGTATAATTTTTTTATAAACATAACCATTCGCAGTGATAGTTTGGTGATTTAGATTTGGAACTTTCGTAAGTACATCAAATTATGTTTTTCAACAATTAATAAATATCAAAAGGAACGAACTTTTTTTTGAGGAAACCTGTATATGTTTATAATTTTTGTAATGCATTTTGAGAGTACCAAATTACTTACATTTCACAATATTTACTTATTATGGCTATAATGGCGTATAGCAGACAAAAACTGCAATGAAATAGTAAAAAGGAAAAGTTAAAAGAAAATGTCGTTTTTTTTAATAAACGACTGTTATTTACATCTAAGTATTCCTATTAGAGTAAAATAGTTAAGAATTTAGTATTATTTCTTCGAATGTACGCTATAAATATATTATGGTAATGTAAAGTGTAAAGTCAGAGGAAACTTAATACGTATTTAATAAATTTGATAAAATTATTTTCCAATGCGAAATGGTTATTTTTAATATAGTTTTCCTCATCTCATACACATACACACAAAGCGACGTGCGTACACGATGTAGGTAGTCTGTTAACATAACACCAACGTTAAAAGATCTTTACGTTTCAATAAATAGCCTTTAGTCCTATTGGAATTTCAAAGGGAGTGAGAGTGGGGAAGGTCTCCTTAAGGTGGAAATTATTCGATATAACCAGTACAAAGAACAAACTTAATATTTACATCAGACTCAAATAATGTTAAATATTTAATAATAATAATTTAAAATATAATATTCACATCAATCTCGGGAGTGCACTACACTCTTCTGCCCACCGCTTCAGGAATTCTAGGCTTCAAATTACTTTTTTATTACCAAATAGAATTATATATAGTGGTTTTGCATATTTTACATGGTTATAACTTATAATAAAAATAAAGTATGATTTAAAAATCGTCTTTAATGTAGCTTGACAAACATGAGAGCTGCCATTGAATTGACCATTTGAAGTCACAGCAGGGCCAACCAGGTTTCCGCACCTACATCAGCCCAATCGTACCAATAAAAAAAAACAAAAATTTCTAAAACAATTTCTAGTTGCCATTTGTTATAGTAGCTCAGAGTAAAGTATATGACAATAACCTCACCACCATCTTGAGACATAGACGTAACTTTTGAAAGTGTGCTACCCTGCTCTGTATACCACATCGGGGATTTTAGTCGTGAAATTACGAAAAATATTGTAAGTTGCATAAGAAAATGTCATACGAACTCATCTAAACGGTAGGCAAACAAAAAAAGGAGAACGGAACATCGATTCAAAACCTCAAGTCTTTCCATTGTAAGAGTTCGCCTGTGGCCAGTAAATGGATAATATGATGATAAAAGGGCTTCATAATGATCCTAATGAAATCATTGAATAAAAAATTACTGTTCGACAATCGTCATTAAATTTTCAAAATAATCTTTATATTTAAAAAACCGGTGGTGATATAAATATTAATAATATAATAGATTTTGGCTCAGTTCAGAACAACTTTCAAAACAATACTGGCAGTTTTGCGAGAATCTCTTTTGGATATAAATTATTAACTCCGACCTTTTATTATTAACTCCGACCTTTTATTATTAACTCCGACCTTTCATTATTAACTCCGACCTTTTATTATTAACTCCGACCTTTTATTATTAACTCTGACCTTTTCCTATTAACTCCGAACTTTTATTATTAACTCCGATCTTTAGTCTAATAACAATAGTATTATCCAAATGGATGATGGTAGGAAAAGTTTCTGCTGGTCAGTTTTCACGGTCAATAACAAGATTAGCAGTAGGTATAAACTAAATTCAAACCGCACCATTATCAATGAAAAGCTTTAAGCTTTTACAACGAAGTTATGTGATTGTATGATTATATTCTGCAAGTTTGTATGTACATGCAAGGGCGAAGTTAACCTTGATATTTCCAACTAAACAGGCACTATGATAATAGTCGCGCTGTATCTATGAACGCGAGAAGGTTCTCGTTTCTTGAAACTCTAAAAGAACTACAAAACCGTATGACAAATGGAAATTCGTATGTACGCACTCAAAATAAAAACGAAAGTGCAAAATCCTAGCGCGTCTGACGTAAGTAATCGGTCACATGCCATCACCCTCACTCATATTGCAAATTGGGGTATCCGAGAAGGACGAGAGATGCGCCATTAGGGGGCTGTATACACGCATTTCTGCGCGGTGACGCAACACTTACGCAAGCGGTCGTTGACCCCAAGGTGACCCGTGAAGGGCTTAAGGTTTCAAAGGACGGTGGAACGATCTTTTTATTATTAAATCTTCCAGCCTTTAGTCCGAACTCTATTATTTATGCGGGCATTGATTTAGCTTTGTCTCGCGAATTTCGGTCTTTTGTCGGTAGCTTTTCTGATTACTGAATAGTTTTGTTGAGCGTGTTTTTTGGCGATGAAAAGGTATAGATAGGTATTAACAGCACCGTTAGATGTTGTTGTTGCAAAACAACATCGTCTTTTTGATTGTCACTTTGAGTACCTAGTACCTACCAGTACCAGCAGTACCTACACTACTAGTACTAGTTTGACTATACCTACTGCTATATGTGCATACAAAGCGAAGAAGAAATGAGAAAAAACAAGCAAAAAATATTCCTTCTATGTATAGTTCTTTTTTTTTAAATTGTGTTACTACAAAGAAGAATGCAGTAAATACATCGCAATATAAAGCAGAGTCGTCTGTGTGTAGTGAAAGACATCAGTTATCTACCTACATTTTTTGACAGTTCATGTGCCATAATGCCGAATGCCGATCTGTTGTTAACATCTGGATCTGGAACATAACTGAATAGTAGGTACTTGGCTTTTGAATTTTATGTTCGACTGCATTACGCGTCTATAGACTTATATGGATCACTATTTACATTTGTATATTTTACATATCTTTTCATAACGTAGCACAAATTCTACCTATAGTTTGGAAATTTAATACCTTGTAAACAATAAAAGCAAAAATATTTTATGTCCTAAACGATCTGCACCCAAATAAAAAATGAACATCTCTTGAACTGTGCCGATCTTGTTTTTTACGTACGTACAACGTATTTTCCAAACCTGGTCTCAGACGTCACCACATAACGCATGTTGGAATCTATTTTTGCTGATACTTTTAATCATAAATTTCATTATGTTATAAACAAGATATGTTCAGATTGGTACCGATTTCCTTCTCTTTTATTAATTGCGTTGGATTTACCCAGCAAAAAGAAGACAATATATCGTCGCTAGAGATGTAACGAATATTCGCATTCGCATTCGCGAATACTCGCATATTTTTGCATATTCGCATTCGCATTCGCAAAATTTATACGAATGTTTTGCGAATGTTTTGCCCATATAAATTTTAGAAGAAAAAAATTAAAAAATCAAAATGTATTTATTTCTTATGTTTTTTAATACAACATAAAGGAACAACCTAGTGATCACATTATCAATTTTCAGTTTATAATTTCGTATTATTTATTTATTTACTTAACATTGAGTAATGGAGCCTAACAGTTAAATTTTCATTAGAACATTAACACAAAAAATATATAATGCAATGAAAACAAACAAAAACAAATTCAAGAATGAAATTTTCTATCAAAAACTGAACATTCACATTCGCATTCGTGAATATCGGCAGCAAACATTCACATTCGCATTCGCGAATGTTCAAAAAGTGACATTCGTTACATCTCTAATCGTCGCAGTCGTAAAACAAAGACGGATTTGTTTTTTTCAGAAAATCATTTTTTGACGTATTTTTACTTGAAATACTTAACTTCCTTAACTTCCTTAACTTTATTATAAAACAAGCACGTTTTTCTAATTCTGTATTATACAACTGAGATACAGAGTTAAACACCGACGGATTTGTTTGTTTACTTAACGTAAAAACAAATCTTCAAATTGAACTCCTGAAAAGTTAGAAAATATTAGATCCGTCTTTGTTCTACGATTGTGACGAATTATCTAAAGGGCGAATACAAGGAAGATAAAAAATATCTGAATAAAGAATAAGAAAAAGACAGAAGATACTTGAACTTCCAGCAGAAGGATGATATACATGCATGAACCTTCCAATTCAGACTTCCTAAATACGTAACATCGTATCTGTAATGGCAATAGGCCCACCACCTTTACCATAGTGGGACGTAAGCGTAACCGGTGAAACGTAAATGTTCTGCAATCCTCTGCCTACCTCTTCGGGGATTACAGGCGCGAAGTTACTTTTTTTAACGTAACAATACGCTTGTGATTCTAGAAGAGGTCAGCAGAGGAGTATATCACACTCTTGCGTTTCAACGGTTATATTTATGGCCCATCATCATATACGTGGTGACCGTAGACCGAACCCATATCCAGCATTGCCATACACCGAGCCCAGATCTATTCTCCGAGCCACTACAAGAAATTTCTATTAGAAATTCTACTTAAAAAAATCGAATAGTATCTCCCCCGGGGTTTGAACCCAGGACCACTCAATCGGCATTCTCGCTTGTGACCACTCCAGGAACGAGGCATTACCAACATAAAAATAAAGAATTTCTATATTTCAAAATTTCCACGTGGAATATTATTATAACTAACTTAATAAACTCTCTGATTCAGTGCAAAAGGAACTAAGAAGTCTGATAACAGCAGACATCGTCACATCTATAGATCCATATATACACAGTCTAGACGAACAGACAGACAACATAATCGCTCCACACGGGGCTACAGTTCTCTGGGGTTGAAGTTCATAACTTGTTTTAAATTCTTGTTCCACAATACCGAACTTGTTTGATTGAATAGCGATCGCTTAATATTTAAAAGATATAACAATTTAAATAGAAATCAACTTTCAAAAGAGAAGAATACAATCTCGGTACTAAAGATTTCTCTTTTTATGCGTTAAAATACGTTGCTGCCAATTGACGTCAGCAGCAGACTTAAAACAAATACATGTTAGCTGGTCATTAAGACTAAATACGTATAGGTATGAGCGTAATTAGTTTAGTATTCAGTAGTGAATCCCAATGAAACCTATAAATCAATATAAGATAAAATACTATTTATTAAATATATTATGCATTAATTTTGACCTGTACTAATTATAAACCGGCATGTGTGGGACATATCTCAAATCCACAGTAAGTTTCATCCTGATTACGTAATGACCTACTGGTCTGCTTTTAACATAAAAACAAGACACGCATCGATTTTCCAGCAAAAACGCTAAATGCTTCTTATTCCCGCTGCCCGCCCTTTACCATTTCATTCCTATGAAATCTCTCGAACATCCATCCTCGGTCAATAAACGCATCAAGGCCAGCACAAATATATCAGACGATATTGGGTGCTCACGTTTATACGAGAGCAAGAAAATTTATCATAAAAACAGTCGTTTATGTATAAATCACGGGAAACAATTGAAAATTAATTCACGAATTCGTTTGGAATACATCACACAAAATATTTTTTAGCTACATTTTCTTTAGAAAACTAGTCTCAATAGTTTATAGCAAATAATGTACTCGTATGTGCTAATAAAAATGTGCAAGACAGGAGCCTCCCCGAGCGGCTACTATGTCTAAATAAATATCAACATACATATATTACCCGGCGCACCCCAGACATTGCCAGTAATCCTTTCACCACGATGGTTAACCACCGATGATCAGCTCATTTTACATTATTACCGCAACGCCTAAGTGTTGTTACAGTAGAGGAACTGAAAATATAACGGAATATACTAATAAATGTTCTAATATTACACAAGTTCCTAAAATAGCCAACGCGACCCGTACCTCACTTGGATATGGATACGTGACTGCCACACGTGATTTGATTGATAATAGACTCAATTATACGAAAGCTCCCATTATACAGCGAACAAATAGCAAATTATTATACAAATACTTTATTAGGAGACTGTTGTAACGTGATGTTGAAATTTAGGATTATTTTTAGGGTTGTACATGAATAACATTTTTATTGAACATTAATGTTTTATTAACCAAGAATTTATTTTACGTTTACGATTTTTCTACTGTTCATAGCTAATGATACTACTAAGTCCATTGTATCCAATAATCCAATTTATACCATAGTTGATTCATTATACCTAGTGCTGCTTTTTTTCTTTTACACAGGGGAGTCATTCGCTTCGGTGACTAATCTTAGTTAAGGTCATGTAGGCATTACAAAGTTGGTGACTAATAGAATATTTTGGCTAATCTCCGATTAATATAATTATACTTTTATTCAAAGTAAGTGACACTAAAACCAAAAATATATAAATGTATCATGAACACCTCCATTATCAGCTTATTCATCACCATCACATCACCATCACTATCACATTATTATCACTATCACCATTACCATTAATGTGCGGAAATATCTGTTTAATTCTCTCAAAATACATACGTCGCAACCCTACATGTAAAATTATTTACAACGTAGTATCGACCGCATCACGTGTACGGTTTGAGCAATAAACATTATTCAAACACGTGGCCCGTGTTTTTTTACAATTCTTGCTTTGCGCTCGACAATTTTACACAATAAGTATGTGTCTTATGAATTTATTTTGTATTTTTCGTCTTTATAACTTCTAGATTTCTCCTTGGATTTTGAATATGCAATGAATATACTATGCGTCCTATATTACGTTTTAATTGAATGCTCATTACAAATTACCTAAAATTTGTTGTCACGTTGATCGACTAGGTATAAACGCGACAGCTGATCGGGAGGTCCTGGTTTCAAATATCGTGTCTGAGTCCTATTGGATTTTTTTAATTAGATTTCCTGTTTAAAATTTGAAGTAGTCTGAATTTGTGCCCGGTGTATGACAACCACCTATTAGGCTCACCACCTATTCCATAATAGGACGTAAACGTAACTGGTGAAACATCAGAGCATACTATACTGCTCGGCCTACCTCTTCGGCGATTACAGGCGTAATGTTACCTTTATTCAAAGTTAGCTCTAATTCTTTGTAAATTTAGCTCTAAATACTACTGTCTCCCATTATGGACTACTTTACTCTACCTCATACTCATATATGTGTTGTTGTCAAGCTAATGTGGTATATAAACATGTGGTAGAAAAGAAACAATATCACGCTAATATTTCCCCGAAGGAGACTATTATAAATGACCCATCGAGGCTTGGTAATGGATACCTCAATAGATCTATAATTTAACTTCTTCATATGCATTTATTAGCAAACCTGTATGTAAGAGGTGGCGGGGCAAACTGCTCTGTTCCCTGTGGTCACATGTCACGTAGCACATTTGCGGTGAATCCTGAGGTGAGGCGATGTTTTTCGTAAATATGAATAATAGACTTACGTCAATGCTTGTGCTATTATTTTTCATATTTTATTGTTTGTTTTGTTATGTCCTTGCACATTACCTGACCGATCCCGATGGTAAATCGCTGTTCCAGGGCATATATTTTATGGCCACTCTCATGAGATTTAAGATCATTAACACAGCCTTAATTCAAAACTTCTGGTACATTCTGATCAACGAATTCCAACAAATAATAGATTAATCTACAAAGTTTAAAATGTATACACAATTTGGTTAAATTACAAATGAATAAAGAAATAAAAATACGTTAATGTTCTTTATCATCAGCTTATCTCAGTCAACTTCGGTCAAAGAGCATGATAGCGCCTGGTTCTCGGCTTGTCGTATCCAGCTTCTGCCCGCAGCGTTTCGCAGGTCGTCATTCCACCCAGCTGGAGAGCGAGTCTTGATCATCCTCTGAACCCACATCATTCGCATTATATATCTGTTTTGTCGTTCATTTAGCAGGCGTTGTTTTTAGGCATCTAAACTATCGGAGCATGCTCTTTCTGTTCGAGGAAGCATAAGTCTACGAAATCGACGTCCATATATAAAAAGATTAATGAATCTAGAAGAAGAACGGCAGGTCTGTAAGGATAAATATATTTGGCATTCAGTGATTTTTGCCTTTACTGAAAAGAAACCTACCCGTCAACGAGACGAGACGACGAGCGTGGTAAGCGTCGCTTTGGTTATTTGCACAAGTAAATCTTTAACAGTCATATTACCGGTTACGCTATCTTTTTTTTCGGAGGTTACGTAATAATTTACGACGTTACGTCATATTCACATAAACGCTATACTCTAGACCAAGATGAGACGGGACATTTATAATCGGTTACGACTTCAGAGGCTTTGTACCTACTTACTCGTATTATTGTACCTTTGATTGTATTAATCTTATGACTGTTGCGTCATATTTACGGATTTAAAACGCAATTAAGTTTTTTATTGTGATTTCCTTGATTGTGCAATATAGTCCTTCTATTGTTCGTATAATTATGTTGAATATACAATAAATGTCAAAATCAATCATATTAGGAAGGTGGTAGAACCCTCTGTGATTCGACTCCGGCGGCGCCACCGCCACACCTATTTCTGCCTTATAACAGAAGTGTTAAGCGCTGCTGTGTTCTGGTCTGTGGTAAGGGAGACATACTTTTTCGAGGCATTCCAGCTTAGT
>DWEJ01002712.1:0-11156 GCA_018245835.1 Mysoria sejanus stolli | reverse complement strand
GTGAGACGTGGGAGTGTTCTGCATTCCTCTGCCTACCTCTTCGGGGATTATAGGCGTGAAGATATAAAAAAAAAAATGTTATTATATTTTTATTACTATGCACATATGTGCGTATATATGTGAATACTTATTACTTAGGTGTGCGTCTACCACACATTCTAACCATCACCCAGAGTTCACTTGGAGAGATTGCCATCAGGCATCAAGTACCTTGTACCTCTTAAAATAAGAATAAATGACTAATCATTATAGTTATATCATATCGCCCTATTACAGTCCACTGATGGACATAATCCTCCTGTGAAGGATTATGCTCATAATTGCAAAGCATAGCATATTGCACCACCAATGCTACTGCTGCTAAAACATTTAGCTTGTATAGCCAGACTGCGTCATCATTCCGATCTTACATCTCCGGGCTTAGTCGCCTCTCAAGCCACCTTGTATCCCGGCATGGGCAAATAAAACGTTCACACCGAAGTTACTTTCATGTCCATATTGCTATAATGCATGACGTATAAAACAAATTCATTCAAATATAGAATTTTATTATAATACAGTATAAAGTGTGTAAGTCGTAAAATTTATTAAATACATTTTTGTTGGTTTAAAAATACAAACTTAAAGACGTATATCATAATTCATAAAAACCATGTTAAATAATATTAATCATGACTTTCAATATTAGAAAATAAATTAAGATAACAGTGACAAATATATTCAATTTGATTCTTAAGCTGTTTTTCTTGTACTAATGATGAGAAGCAAACAGTTGGCCTAAAAGTAGCCCTAGAAATAATACAAGAATAAATCACCAATAAAAAAGTATCATAATCTTGATTTAAATAATCGACCTCCCGATTTGAAAACGTTAGCACAGATTATCTAAAGTTATATCCGAAGTAAGCTATGTTAAATTTTCTCATTCTCAAAGATGTCCTGTGTCAAAAAGCGGAATGATAAAAAGAGTTTATAATGATAAGTTAAATTGTAAAAGAAAAGAAATTTCATTTTTATATGCCAAATTTGATATATACTGAAATTTAATTGTCTATAAAAAAATACCGGCATTCGCAAATTCTTGTTGAGATAATTTAAACCACGCATTAGTCATCTTTGTGTCTACTTAAATAAAAAAACCGCGTGTAAACCAATAATTGGTACAGCATTTCCTCTTTATAATACTATGGCTTTGTGAAGCATCTCAATTTGAGAGGATCATCTGGAAGGACAGCGAAAAGTATGGCAGCACATCATCGTAAGAACCGGAAGGCTCGAGAAGCGGCATGCCTCGCTTGGGTAAAGGGCACCGATGCGTCCCTTAGAGGTTCTCACATTAACACAGAGCACGGCCACCAAGGACATTCAGGGTGGCAACCAGATAGATATATTTCCCAAAGTACCCGTAAATATTTTGAAAAACGTTCCCCCCCCCCCCTGCCTCTTTAAAACAAAAGAGATACCAGCCAGTTGTAATGTTTTTGATAAGATATACATATATTATATATCAATACGTCATATTTGTACATTCAAATGCATACGTGACAAGTAAATGACCGGACAAAAAACAAAACCTAAATTAAATCCAGATAGCATCAGTTATGACATCAATTGATCATATTAATATTGGTAATTTATGAAAGTATGTATGTTTGTTCATTATCACATCACAACACCTGTCCAAATTTGGATAACATTTTGTAAAAATATACTTGATTTACTGAAAAAGGCTTACGGACTTGTTAGAACACTTTTATGCCAACTAATTTTGAATAAAATAAGGAAAATACAAAAAATTATATGAATATTATTCATATTTTAAATCAACGCTTTCATACGTAAGACAAATGAGAAATTAATAAACTGCTAGAATATTACGAGTAGGTACTTTAAAAATAATTGTAGTCCCTTAACGAGAATAATAAAAATCTCTATGGAAATTATTTAAATGTATCAAACAAAACCCATGTTCGTTAATAAATCATTGTTTTTTATTTGCAATGATAACTATTCCAATTAACGCCGTCGATGTGATGATAGTAATCAAGATATATCTGTGGAATTTTTTATGCTTACGCTTACGATATAATTATTAAACGAGCCTTGGATGTGTGCGTAAACAAGTTTCCGAAAATAAAATAAAATAAAATGGAAAGTGGTAACTTTGCGACAAAGTCAGAAATACGTGGAAAATTTTCCTAATAAAAATAACATTGCAACTTATTGTGTGGTCCGCGGTGTAGAATACATATTTCAATGGAGCGGTCATACAAATCATCGAAAGACCACATCTAATATTATTTAGTGGCAAAGCTTCGCATCCCAAGACATCCACGAACACGTAATTTTGGGCCATCATATCACTCGACCTTGCGAACATGGAACTGTTAAAGAACCAAATCAGAATCAACTACACGAGAGACCTACACTAGACAGAGACCTATGTTATAACAAAAACCATCTCAACATAACACATACGATGCGGATGTCTTTGTAAAGGGCACTTTGAAATAAAACAAAACAAATTATATACAAGCATTTATTTTTATAATTAAACACAAACGTTGCAAACATTCAATAATGCAATCATAGCACTAATTATATTAATAACTTACATGAAACACTATTAGAATTTAAAAAGATAATTTCAATACAACACAAAGCCGATAGACCGTAGGCCGTGTGCTTCGACAGTTCGCTAATTTAGGCCAAACGTGTTATATTTAAAATTACACAAATTATAAAATAACAATTATGTTTATAGCCAAGCCAAGATTTTAACGCGAAAAATCATACCGTGCTTCAAACACATACAGTTCCCCGCGAATTATTTCCCGTTGATTTGTTATAATTTACAAAGATGTAATTTGTATTGTAGATTCACATACACTATTAACAGCGACAGAATTATCACGTGATACGTGAGTCGGTTGGTCTCACTCGGTCTCAAAGTGTTTTTGTCAGGTGTAAATAAAAATAATTAGTTCGTGACGTGACATGGTAATATGCCATCGAATAATCTATTTTAATCTAATAGATTCTAATATTATTGCTGGTAATCACTACACCTGCATTAAAAGCTGATAAGATATTAGACGATAGTAAAATTTTTCGATACAGTAATCCGACGATAGCAAAGGGTATTCAAATATAGTATGAAAAACCTTTTGTATACAGTAATATTGCTGTTGTAGGATTACTGTATCCAAATTAATATTCTTTATGTGAATATCCTTTGCTATTCTTAATATCTATACCAAAATTATACAGAACGTCATCATGGTCAGGTACTTTATCTTAGCATATGAAGATAATTTACTCATAGCAGAACTTACTGTATTAATTAGGCGATAAAATAAATAATTTAATTTATTGTAACATTCGAGAATTGCTTTTGCGTAAAATTGTACAAAATTCAATTTAATATAAAAAAATAAAAAAGATTGTGAATATTAATTTGTAAACCCAAATAAAAAAAATTATAGGAAACAATGGTACATTGACATTAAAAATTACTACACATTTGATAATTTTTATCAAATGTGTATGTATATAGAATATTTAATAATAATACGATAATTGTACCACAATATTTCTAACCACTTCGATGTAAGACCAAAATAATACTAACTAATAAAATGCCATTGAGAAAAGCATTGGCATTCTTCTAAGTGACAAACAATGAGTCGATTGTGTTCCAGAGAATAGTGTAAGAGAAATTAAACATTCCAATATTTCCATATCCACATTTTTTTTCTAATGAGATTACAGTTTACTGAAAATAAAATTTTTATGAATGAATTAAATGTTTTTGAAATGTCAAACAAACCCAATATTGTAATGTAACGGGAATTTGAATGAGATCTAATTTCGTATTTTAATGTATGTATAAAATTTCAGATAAATTATATTATATTAAATCTTTGTCTATAAAATTTAATTAATACGATGTTTATGATGTCCAGATATTTGTTATGTATTCAAAATGAATGAAACACCTGTTACATAAAAAAAGAATATATAAAATTATTATCAGACGTAGAAATCATTAAATACGTATTAATAATGAACGCTTGATTATAGCTAATGTTATCTGACTTAAATAAATAATTAACAGCAAAGTCATTCACAAACGAAAACGAAACCTGGTGCATGTACAATGAAGATAATTAAAAATATCTTATTTCCTGTTTCTGTGTATTTAGAGTATTTTGGTTCAAGAAAGTTCCTACGACATAGTCAGTGGCATTATAACGCTTAAACATGGTTCGTACTTTTACATTTAAAAAGAAAATGTCTCATCTACATATGGTTTTTGTATACGATCAATCACAATAGTATCAAACACAATAGTTTATCGATTCAAGATATATCGTTTCATTCCGGTTTTAGTATGAAACCAACAGAAATAACAGAAACACAACAACGTTAAAAATTTAAAAATTTCACATTTTCGATTTCGTATTTGGCACTACTCAACGCTCATATGCCTTCGCGTGTAACAGCAAATTAGAGAGAAACAAATAAAACAGTGCAATTACGCTAAGAAGTAACGTATGACTACATTTACTAGTATCCTATGTTAAGTGTTATATCAATATATATAAAAGTGAACAAGAGGCACTCTATAGGTTTACGTACGCAAGTTAAAATAAGCCTAGTCCTTCAAACATCGAACGTGAAATACCATTAATACGGACACTATAATACATGCAGACGTCACACGACGCACATGTTAAGGACTACATATAAAGCAACACTAATAGGTTCACATATTATCATAGTTAATTCATAACGAGCACTACTGTATACTCATGTCGAGGAGTGAGTTTCACAAAATACCTAAGTCGTGTTTCAATGTTGTTTTTTTTAAAATCTTGTGGTATTCATAAAACAAGCGATCGTCACTTAATAACTATGTCTTCGTATTACATCAAAACCAATAAAATCATTAGAACTTAAAATTGAACTGGCTCGCTGATAAAATAATCTTGAAATTTGTGAACGATCATTTGTTGACGGTAGTGCTTGTTATAATGAAACATCTATTGAAGACGCTTACTTTAAAAATTTCAGCATAATTCTAACAGTAGTTGTTTGCTCGTCATGTAGTCTTTTAACGTACATTTCGATTGGAAAGTACATAATATTTCTAAACATAAATTAAGATTAACAAAAGCCAGAAAACATTTGCGAAGAATTATATATTTTTTTTCACTACATCCCCCAGGGTATCGTCTTTTTCACAACAGATTAAAAATTTTTGAACATAGATAAGTAAGACTGACCCTTGAATAGAAATATTACAATCTAAGGGCACAATGAGTCCTACACATAAACTAACACACATTTTATTTACATAAAGAAAATACCAATTGTTTATACTGCAGCCGTTTCAAAAGTTTCATTAGACTTATTGTATTGTACTAGAAAGTTTATCTTAAATATCGAACGAATTGTAGAGTTTCATCTAGTTTAATACCAATATTCGAAAGCTGAACCGTTGGGCGCTACTTTCTCTAAACTAGATGATGTGTCAATCCTAAACGATAAAGTACTAATCTTGTACGACCTAACTTATTGAGTATACTACGCACTGTACATCCCGCGAGTTAACACCATCAAAACCTCAACTCAGTTAAAAGACTATCAAAGAATAGGAACATTTTAGAAGATAAAAATGTTTGCAAGTGACTTTTTACCGTCCTTGATTTGAAGTAATAGATTTGATTAAGTAGTGAACAAACCAAAAATTTCTATTTTAAAATCGAACTTGGTATAAACTCATTATTTGTGAAATCTGAATATATTTACTAAGACGTTCCTTTTTTTTGACATCTTTATCCATTGTTTTATAAGACTTTCCATTACTCCCGTACACAAGGTTACTAATCTCGATCCATCAAAGTGGCTATAATTTACTCATGTTGAAAGAAAAAACTCGTTTGGATTGTTTCTATATAGTCTTGTCACATTATTTGTTCAGCAATATCGGTTTATATATCGAACCGTAAATCACGTACAACTTTCTAATATTGGTCCGCTACAGAGTTGTGAAGACCTAGCTTATAATTGTAACTTACTCTAAGGCTAGAATGAACTTAAACATTTCCATGCCTTGCGTGATATGTATTGCAATAGAGGCGCATTAAAGCTAACATTTATATCTTTCTTTTCCTTTATGTTTACCTTTCATTTATCCTCAACAATTTTACCTAGTATTTATCGTTGGCATGCTAAGAAGTTATAGAACATTTTTCTTTCAAAATTTCACCTCGCTCATGACTCGCAAATGCTTTAATCTATCCTCGAAAGATATGTTGAGACTTACCGACTATGAAAAAATTATCACTACATACTTCTATAATTTGTTATTAACAAGTGATATGTTGATGGAGACATCACTCCTTTTAAAATAGACAGTAACATTAATTAATGAATAATATTACATCACTCACGTATCAATCATGGAACTTGACATCGACATCGCTAGACAAATATTTAATGGACTTACAGAGCAATATAACACTTGAGGTGGCTTACAACTAAAATATACGTAACGCTATAATTTTACATATAAAAATAATTTAAGAAAATATACCAGACATTTATTTGACATAAGTATATAATATAACGTTAATAGAACAATATTCTAAGGATGTATAAAAACCTAATCCAAAGTTAGCATATTCTCACATCAACAATTTCAAACTTGTAACATTAAAGTAATGCTACTATTCGCATCGTTGGCTTAGGTTAATGCATTTCCTCAAAACATCGTCCATTGAAGCCCAGCAAATAGATCTGTCTTCACGGACTCCCAACTGTGACAGCTTCCAACTTCTTAAACCTTCATCAATCATACCAGTTCCATGGATCAAGATCTCTTTAACATAAATACGCTTCCCCACTAGTAAAAGCTCTGAAATTATTAGTAGAGAAGTAACACTAAGCAACGAAAATGATTTAATTTTTAAAGTGACATACTACTGAATCAATATTTGTTGTACGTTAACAAAGCTGTATGTAAGCTGATGAACGTGACAAAGCTCACACTACGCTTCACATTCAAAGGCCGTAGAAAACTCGGAGCAGCGTTAGTGCAATTCTTCGGTGGTTCTGGCTTACCTGTAAGAATAAAAAGAATAAAAGAAATTATTAAAAACACACGTGACTAGTATCCATCGTTTCTCAATTACAATTGACGACTATCCAATGGGGAAATCTTCTTTTTTAAGACAGGCCTATACCAACCACTGGACTAAGGCAGACTGATGATGATGATAATAATGAATTTTCTCCAGAAACTTTTATTCATTGGTAAATTTAAAGCCTATTATCTATATTTACAATTTGCTAATTACGTATAAACTAGGGGTTTTACACAACCACTGCATATCCACTCCCAAGGAAATCATTAAGTTGTCCACACTGTTTGGTTAATCCTCACTAGTTAATCGTGTTGTTTGCAAGCGCGATTGCTGATGTAGAGGTCCTGGATTCAAATCTTGGATGCGGGACTACTGGATTTCCCAAGTTTGATCTTCTATTAGTAGCTTGGAGTCTTGATATGTGCCCAGTGTATGGCAATAGGCTCACCTATTCCATACTAGGACCTAAACATAACTAATGAAACGTGTGAGTATATTACATTCCACGGCCTGCTTCTTCGGGATTACAGGTCTGATGTTACGTTTACGTTTGATTAATCCTTTCACTACGAGGGCAACCTAAAGTCCTCGATACTCTAAGAAGAACTAAAATATTCTTTGTTTTAAGAAACAAGACAACATACTTGTTGCGACCATAAGCTGGGGCAAGTACTTTTGCCAAAATGCGCATTGCTTCACTCTTAAGCCATGTCCAACTGCACTAGAATTCAAAGCAAGAGACAAGTATTCTCTTCCAAATGCCGTGTGAACAGGCCAGTGCACCTTCGTCAATTCTCCATTAGGACCCATTGATGGATTCCTGAAAATCGAAATAAAAAATTTATAATTCATCTACGGTCTGGATAGATCCCAAATGTGCAAACAATGAAAAACTGATACATGAAAGTTATAAAAAATATGAAAAAATATAATAGGTTATCTTTCATTCAAAACTGATATTGTTTTCAACAATTATCATGTTATTTCCAATAGCGGAATTTCTGACAATTGTAATTGTAGATGTTTTGCGCGTGTGATTAAACGTAAGTATTTTTTGTTTATCAACCTTATCACAACCTTAATATTTTGTAGTCAAAGCGTAACTATAATTTATGCACATTAATAGATAATTAATATTATAGAATAATCTGTTCATAGATTATCACTAACATTGCAGTTCTAATATAACGAAAGGTCTCGAGAATATCAGTAATATAAATAAAATCTTATTTGTCAGATAAGATGACTCAGGTTTTTTTATATTACTTCATAAATCATAGACATACCCAGTTCTTGCGAAATTAGCCCAATATCTCATTAAACGCTTGCTGAACTCTACTTCCTCTGGTGAATAATTTTTCCCAGGATTTAGTGGTTCACCAAAAACATAATTAATTTCATCTGCATGCATGACTCCAGTCCAAGATGGCCATGGATTATTCTTACTGCGATGCTTGTAATAATATGTGTACACGTTATTGCCAGTCTCAGCATAACGATGAGCAAATTCATTAACTCCACACGTAAAGTGATAATCGCCAACCATTTTATCAAGAGCATTCCTATTCTTCACAGGATCGTCAGGATTCAGCCAATCGGTATACTCAAACACAATAGCCTGACGAGCCACATCGTTCACATAAGGATTCAGTTCTTTCACAGCTTGCAAGTACTGTTCTCTAGTAATTCCAACATTCTCCTCTTTGGGGAATAACTCTGTTAAGTAGTATAAAATGAAGTAATAACCTTCTTCCGTATTTGATCCCATCAAAATATTAGTCTTTTTGAAGTTCTGATGTGCTAATGATCTCATAGGCATTTCGTCCAAGAAAGATCCATCTATAATCGGTACAAATGGAAATTCACATATTCCTAAGGTACCCCATTCATTATTTACTAGTTCATCAGCGCTTTTCTTTCGCAAACAATCAATCATAGGGCCCATATCTGTTTTAGACTTTGGACAGTGAACGGCCTCCGCCAATCTCATCCCTCGCAAAATACTCTCTTCTCGGGATATAATAGCCCAAGGAGCGGTTGCTGCTCCAGATTGCATAATAGCCTGAGAAAATAGGTTCCTTGAAAGAGGGGAGAGTAAATGTAAGGATACAGACACAGCTCCAGCTGACTCTCCAAATAAGGTAATGTTGTGTGGATTTCCACCAAAATATGCTATATTGTCTTTCACCCATTGTAAAGCCATAATTTGATCAAATAATCCAGCATTACCTGGAACATCTGGAGTATCAAAGAAAAGGAAGCCAAGAGAGGCGACTCTGTACTGCATTGATACATAAACTATTTTTTCCTCAGACACTAAAATTTTCGGATCATAAACGTCCAGAGTAGCGGTACCGGAATAAAATCCGCCACCAAATACCCACAACATGACTGCTGCATTCTTAGGACGTGGTTTAGGAGTCACTATATTAATATAGAGACAGTCTTCTTGCATGTCCGTGTTTGGATTCCACATCATTGCACCCGGGAAATCTCCGAACACGGTATCTATGATTTGGACGCACGAATGTGGTAATGTGGTTGTATTAAGAATTTCATCGCCCCAGCTTTCTACTGGTCTCGGATGCCTAAAGCGAAGGTCACCAAGAGGTTTTTGGGCATAAGGAATGCCGAACCATGCATCGACTTGCTTTCCCGTAGCAGCGGTAAGCGTTATACCTCGAACCTTCCCCTTTCTAGTTCGAACTATTAGAGGATCTTCATCATCCGGTCCAAATTGCGGCTCGTCTGCCATAAACTCCTCAGGCCGTTCATGGTTGGAGTAGAATCGTTCATCGCTAACTCTCTTAGAAGAGGTTTCGTCGGCGTATTTTGCGCGCTTAGAAGATGTCTCTTGTTCATCAACGCGCGGTTGGATGGTGTCAAGTTCAGGGTTGTAACGGACGGCCTCGCCGTGCCCGTGGTAGGGCTGGGGGGGTGCCAGGGCGGAGTGTGCCGCGTGCTCGGGCGCGTGGTGCCGTGCGCGATGCTCGTGTGGACTGGCAACCGCGCGCGCTAGTAGCGCGGCCAACGCCGCCACCAGCACGCGCATGCCGCAACTACACACTCTCCCACAGTCACCACCTGTAAATGTTTGACAATTACTTTTATATGATGTAGAAATAACAAATAAAAAGTAGGTTGAACGTCAAGGGAACATTCATAGTAATATCATAAATTCGAAAGTAACTCTGTCTGTCTGGCTGTCTGTTACGTTTTCACGCTTAAACCGCTGACCGCTGCACCGATTTTGATAAAATTTGGCATTAACATAGATAAGACGTTAAGAAAGGACATAGGCCACTTTTTATCGCGGGAAAGCATCTCATTCCTACAGGAAACAAAGTAAATCGAAAGAAAGCGTAGCGTACACAAAAATGTCGTGTACTACTACGATTGTTGAAGGTAATCAAATGTGGCAAAATTAACAAGAATCTACTAGCGCCACCTAGCGCTCGTCGGTCGACGAAGACACAACGTGGCACGTTTAGTTTCATATTATGTATTCTGTAGGTTTAAGCTTATTTTAAGAGGTATAATAAAACATAGTCATAAGTTTATAAAGGGTCGCTCATAAATACAGTTTGGTGAGTAAATATAGTATGTACACGTAAAAAGGATATGCCAAGCTAGCGTCCGCGTTGCGCCCTTCGGCTCTGACCCCTAGCTCGCCTGCTCATCTTTTTTGTCTAGGTATTTAGTTTTTTTCTTTTCCCTGTGGAGCAAGATTTAAGCTACTTTTCATCCTAGAATAACCACGAGGTTGATATTTACGCGGGAAAAACTTTGTGACACACTGATTTCCACGCGAGCGAAGCCGCGAGCACATCTAGTTTTATTATAATTTTAAGATTTTTATATATAGTTACCTATTCAGTTATGAATCATGTGATAGTTGGTTTAAATATTTACGTTACTTAAAAAAAACTGACTGCCTCGTTGGTCGTGTTGGTTGCAAGTGCGACTGCCGATCGGGAGGTCCCGGGTTCGATTCTCGGGTCGAAC
>DWEJ01002711.1:0-11157 GCA_018245835.1 Mysoria sejanus stolli | reverse complement strand
AGTTATTTTCTAAAACAGAAAATTTCTAAATTAGAAAATTTCTAAATCAGAAAAAAATATTTGTAGTGTTCGACCCGGGAATCAAACCCAGGACCTCCCGATCTGCAGTCGCACTTGCAACCACACGACCTACGAGGCAGGAAGAAACAATGTCACTACGATTTACATTTTTTGTATTATTAAAAACTTTATTAATGTGACAATTATATGCCACTACAGCCTTAAGCCAGGACATTTTATCTTCACTTGAATCCACGATAATATTCCAAATAATCCTCTTTTAGATTTGTAATGAAATTTACTCACAATTATAGTATGGAACCTAATTGTATGATAAGTATAAATTACACTGGAAATCCGGTCGTTTCAGTGTTGATTCAGCGTTTTTACAAAAGCTCGTTGCCGGCACTCGTTAGGGATCCTACAATTCGTGAGATACTCATTTGTCGGACGTCTTCAATCTGCCTCTTGTTCAGAAGTGAACCAAAACTGATTTGACCGATAGCAAAGGAATTCTTAGCAATCATTCCGAAATGATCCACTTCTACAGCGACCCTCATTGCATCTGTTACATTGCATGATTTGCTCTGTATCCAAGAAACGTAACTTCACGCCTGTAATCCTCAAAGAGGTAGATAGAGGAATATAGTACTAGTACTGATAGTCGGCAATTAATGTTCTGAAAGCGTACACTTAAACCAATGAGTGCTGTTACGAAACTCCGATACACGATATCACCACTGAGCTGATAACGCTTATAGCATATAATTGCAGTGAGCACAAATAAATGCGTATCGTACAGCATAATGCAGGCATTAAGTAAGTGTGCACAGCGCTTACCGCGATAAGCAAAGCCGTTTGTTTATTCATACAGCCGGTTTCCGCGTGCGCAGTTACATCATTGTAACGGTTTATTTAAATACATTAACACCCGTCGTAAATCATCCGAAATACCAACGCATCATATAGCGAACACGCTCTAATTAATATAGCGTTAGCACGGCACAAAGTTCAGAATATGTTATGTGAGTCGTATGAACACGCTATCCAAAATGCCAGCATTAATAACGTTGACGAATCACCGAATTTAATATTATAAAGTTATACAGTAGGAACTTAATTACACGTAGATGGTAGCAGTAATGTAATATCGGAAAGGTTGATAGGGTTATCTTCATAAAATGAAAATAGCAGCCATTATTTTATGTTATCTTTTTTTGTTAACTGGTGGTAAACCTTCAAAAATGTAACCTATATCTAGGGAGAGATACTGGGTTATGTGGGACTTATACTCCACTAAAATCCCCTCGGTAGCTCTCCTCTGCGCTAGTGGGATGAATCTTGGATCCCCGGCAGAACGCACCGGTGGCTAGCTAACGCGGCGCTTTAGCGAGTTCTGCTGACGGACTATACAAAATGCCCCATCCTACGCCTCGTGGTTGCTACAACTGCAACCGACCACACATACTTTTGTTCTTTCCCAACTTGTTAATTGAGCGCTTTTAGGCTCTAGCTTCTCACAACCCCAAGCCGGAGATACCGTAGCTCATACTCTGGTCCCCAGTTACAGGAACAAACAGATGTTTTCTAGGAGACTAAGTCACTGCAATATCTCTTCTAGGGTAAAAGTTGGTTTTAACATTATTATAAAAAAGACACATATATCCACCCATCCATTTATCCATCAATTCATCCATTCATTCATCTATCGATCCATTCATACACCAATCCAGAAACCCATCAATCCATCGATACATTCGTCCATTCATCTATTTATCCGTCAATCCAATTATCCATCCATCCACCTTCCTTTGAAAGTATATTTCTGTACATAGGCCTCCTCAAATCGGTGGCACTTCAGCTCGATTAGCTACAGAATCTAGCTGTATACAGGGCTCTGGCTGCTTTAGTTCGTCAGACCACCTCATAAGACGGCAATCGACCGTCTTACTACGACGTGACCGCCGGCCGACCACAGATACTATTATACATCTGCTCCATTACGTACGTCCATCCATACGTTAGTCACATCTCGGAGAAACCAGTTATATTCATTTGTACTTCCTACAACAACCACGCTAATAACATCGTGAAATACCATGTGTTGTTAAGTACAAGCTTATGTTACGAGTACAATGTAAATATATATTAGAAATTTACTAAACGTTGCTATCATAACTGCTATACGTGAATTTCTTGACTGAAACGTCTCTCATCCTGCATGTTATATCTAAAATGGATTAATAGAAAACTCAGTCTCAAGTGACAGTAATCTATACTTATAATTAATCGATAGATATGTCAATTCGGCACATGAAATATATTTCCAAAATAACTATCAGCATGTGATTAGGGATGGATACTTATGCCAAAAATGCAATCAGTAAAATTTTTGTCTGTCTGTCTGTATAACCGTTATAGAAACAAAAACTACTCAATGGATTTTAACGAAACTTGGTACAATTATTTTGCATACTCCTGAGCTAGTTATAGTATACTTTTCATAACGCTACAATCAATGAGAGCAGAGCAGTGAAGGCAAATGTTGGGAAAACGGAAGACAAACTGATTTTCATGTGAGCGAAGCTGCAGGCACAGCTATAGCACAGAAGAATATAAAGGTTGAGAACAATATACCCGTATACACATACAACATTAGTTTTATAGTAAAGAGAACACATAAAATATTTACAGAGACCTTACAATAGATCATTCCTAGATTCAGTTCCCAGTAACCCAAATCCCGACCGTGGAACATTAAAAGCGATGCATTAGTACAAATAAATGACCTGAATAGCTGTGGTGATATTCATTTCAATTTCACGTTCAATTTAAGAGGATGCATGCCAAATCGCACAAAGCGGAATCAGATCTATGTACTTGTACATAGTCAAATTGTAATGTCTCAGTTTTGTGTAACACGTAACTGGCCCGTTTTAGTGTAGTAATTAGTGATTCTGCTGCGTTGGAGGTCATGGATTCTATTTCCACCTAGGAAAATTTTCCTTCAGCCCTTACAATAATTGTTCTGATAATATAATAATGTTTGTTTAAGTATACGTTAAAATATATTATTCTGGTAAAGCTTATAGTATCTTGTTTGTTCATGATCTTATGATTAGCGCAAAGCTAATCACTAAAACTAGCAGTCGGTTTTTTGTTTATTTTTATAGGACTCATTAGAGTGAATGTAATTAAACATTTCCCAGTAATGCGTACTCTATTTTAGGAGGTATCTTCGCTTTTTAGATATTCTTTTCGACTTCTAAATATTCATATTGTATCTTCTAGTCAGATACATAAAATAATATAATCTAGGAATGATAGTAATATAGATAGAATGATAATAGATAGAATGATAGTAATGTAAGTCACATTACCAAAATCATTTGTTATTTCATGATTTCCTTGATTTGTTGATTTTTTAAAGTAAGTGGTGTGACTGCCTCGTTGGTGTCGTGTTGGTTGCAAGGTTCCTGGTCCAATTTTCGGTTCCGGATCGGGGACTACTAAATTTTTGCCATTTATTTTTCAGTAGGTATTTTTCACAAGAAATCTCCGTAACAATGATTGTTAGACTAAATGGAGCGTAGGTACAGAACTACTGCTCCGAGCGTTCCGAACCTTCTAGACTTGTACACGTTTAGACGCGCATCAATCATTACCTAGTCAGACTCTCATATATATCTCACACATCACCATTATCGATATCGATACACACAGCTTGATGTTTTCCTACACAGCCATTCGCAATGTACCTAATACTAAATCACTGGACACTAAAAATAGACAAGTGAAATCATTTTTCAATCTCGATTCGTCTATATCGCTCTACGCATAATCGTATTTCGTTCTCATTTTTTTATGCCAGCGTTCCAGAACTATTCGAATTTAGTGTGACCGGCGCATAATTTTTTCGATAATTTCGGTGACCGGCCTTCGCATTGAATGAGACCCAATGTCGCTTGAGGACACCGCAATAATCAGTATATACGTATATATCAATGGCATACTGTATATATCAATGACATACATATTACTTGTCACATTTTTCCTTTTACATAATATACAGCTGCCTCGTTGGTTGTATTGGTTGCAAGTGCGACTGCCGATCGGGTGGTCCCGGATTCGGTTCCCGGGTCGAACACTACAAAATTTTCTAATTTAGATTTTCTAGTAGTGGTTCGGAGTCTGTATATGTTCCTGATGCATGGCAATAGATTCACCACCTATTCCATAGTGAGACGTAAACGTAACCGGTGAAACGTGGCAGTGTTTTGCATTCCTCTGCCTACCTCTTCAGGGATTACAGGCGTAAAGTTACGTAACTTTAAATTGACAAATAAAATATAATAGTGCTGTCTTTTTTAAAGATAACGCAACTAACGAACGTGCGTGTTACAATAAAGGTGCGTTTACAATTCATTAGAAATGTAAAGTTTGCTATCAACGACATCGTAGATTGATTTCTGTACAACTTACATTTATCATCAAATATGTTTTTTTTAGCATAGTATGTTCAATACATTCGAAATATCGCAAATGTTTCGAAGATATGGGAAATTTTTAGCGGCATAATAAATCTGAAATATTGTAAAATTGCTTAATGGGTAATCTGGTTTTTAAATCATCTATTTGACTAGCTTTGCCGTCAAGTCGATTAAAAGAAACTTTTTGGCACTTGCTCCCAAAACAGAAAGAACCCTTACAATTTTAACGTGATGATTAATAAATCACATAAAAATATGCATTATATTGATAATATATCCTCTATGTATAATTAGATCCAAGCAATATTAAATATAATATAATTAGATCAAAGCAATATTCACTTGTAGCGTGAATTAGATTAAATTAATATAATTAGATCAAAGCAATATTCACTTCTCGCGTATAAACTTTTTCAGTTTCGTTCGATGCAAAAAATGTAAATCATATCGAATGAAACCATTACGCTCTTATTTCGCCCTCATTACTCTGAAACGGTTAATGGTATTGAATTATGGAACTCTAAAGCTTTCAAACTTATTGCCGGTAACTATGGGAGCACGCAACGTTTGAGAAACAGTGATTAATAGATTCTGTTTGCAGCGTTGACATTTAAATACGTTCTCCGTTGCATTATTTATGGGGTGTTTTATTCGCGGTATGTACGATAGCGATAGCTTAGTCGTTTTAGACTTCAATATATTAAGAAACTCCAATCGGTAATTTTTCTTCAATAAATGTTCTCCAACCTTTAATTGTCTTGATTTGATATTGTCCGTTTAAAGGGTTAATATAGCAAACCGTAACTGGGTCAAGATTCCGTGTACGATCAGCTGTCTATAAGCTGATATTTATGTCACGTGTATGAAGTTTACAAACTCACATATTTTCATCGTAATATATACTATTGTAGATCGAGACTCTTTCTTTTGACAGGAGATGCGCATTCAACAGTACAATAAAGTGTTGATGATAATGACTATAAGAAAGTTAGACAGGCGTTATATTTGAAATTTGCAGACAAGTTTGAAATATTTTAATATTTTTGTAAAACCGCACACAATGGACAATCGCTATAAAAATCACAGTGGAGCAAAAATTTAAAATACGTTTTTGTTGTTTAAAGATTTGATAAACAAAAATTAACAATCAACGAGTGAAACTTCTTCATGTAATGATATTCACGCTCAGTTACAGTTCTGTAAATGAGGCTTCATTTATGAGACTTCATTGAGGAGCCTGCATTTATAAGGCTTCTTTTATAAGGCTTCATTTATGAGGCATCGTGATTTATGGTCTTTTATACTTGAAGCTGTAGTCATGTCTACGAACTTTAACAGAATAGTTTGTTTAATGTTTTCACATGTGCCCTATTATATTCCGGAAACTAGATTAAATGAGTATTAAGCTTGTATATTAATGAAACTGTCACTTGTCACTCAATAGTACTCAATACCGTTTTATGTGGGTTATTTCAATTGCTTAAACAGGGTATTGAGAGTGAAATTGAGTGTCGAAATTACTTGCTTATTTGCTTTGTAATATTTGAACGGGGACCAAATTACCTATTAACAATTTACTTCCATTTTCCATTGACTGAACGTTTAATGTCCGTTTGAGGAAATATACCATTAGAGGAGATCAAAAGGAGCCAAGAAATCTACAGCGTGTTAACGATATTAATTATCTCCATAAAGAAATACCGGAATGAAGTATATAATGAAATGGACAGTTAAAACGTCATATTAAGTTCTAACTTTATACATACAAATTATGATGTTGTTTAAATCATACAACAGTTTAATCTATATACCCTAACGTCTCTTAGGTATCATCCTGGCTAATCTTATACCTGTCTGTATCAAATCCTTCACGTAGTTCTTGAGCTGTCCCGGGGATTTTATTTTGTACGTTGAATACATTTATACTAAGCTCGAGTGCGTAACCTCGTAACTGAAGTCTCATCAGTGCCTGATTCGGTGACTAGTGTTCCTTTCAAATCCAGGCTTTGTTTCCACGTGAACCTGTCTCTTGATGTCGCTTCAAGGCATCTGATGACATCTGGTTACAAGATACATTTTGTACTGGATTTAATTTCTAAGAATAAAACGTAAACTCACGCCTGTAATCCCCGAAAAGGTAGTTAGAGGAATGTAGAACCCTCCCAGGTTTAATCAGTTACGTTTACTTCCTACTATGGAATAGTGACTTATTCAGCCAGAATTATAATTTTGATGATTCTTATAGTCTTGTCAACCATTATAAAGCCCATAAATAAAGGTACTTGACTGAAATATATTTAGGCTATAGGAATATTCAACAAGAGTTTTTATAGTTAACTAGAGTTATTTAGATCTTTCAACAATTCGCACCAAAATAATGCGTTTAATTCGAAATAAGAACATTTTCTTATAAATCACAACATTTTCATCGTACAAGTAATATGTAGGTACTTCCACACAAATAAAAACTTCTTCATATATAATTTTTTTTCGAAGCGAGCCACTCGAAATATCGAAACAGCGCAATTTTTTTAAATAAAAAGTGTATGTACATACATACCGTACCGAATGTATACATGTATATACTTCTTTAATAAATAAACTAGAATCTTTACTAATCAATGTAAAACAGTCAACACACCATATTGACATACACCAGGGCAGATACTTATTGGATTATTAGTTCACCATGTGTAAGAGTACATTACGATATGTACTTATTTAAAAATAACAAAACGGAACGGGATTAAGGAACTTAATATTTATGTAAAAGTAACATTTATTTCTCTATTAATTGATAGAAATGATTACATTAAAGATTAAATTCGTAAGCTGTGCATGCTGCCAATATATTTATGTTTAAGAGCAAAACTTTTGATGACGTATCAAAATTTTGAGGCGTTTAAACATATCAACAAAATTGTGACGTATCAGTTTATATATTAATTGATTATTATTATTACGCTGTAAATTTGTAAAAACAGAGATATTTGAAACTCGATTCTTTCCTCATACCCTGTAAGGGACCTGGCGTGCAGATATTATATGTGACGTTTTAAAACGTTCTAACAAACACATGTATATTGACACTCGTAGATGGAGTGATAATAAAAATGAACGTGCGTAGGCAGCCGTAAAAATATGTCAGTCATGTTATTCAAATGCGCAACAAACTCGAAGAGATCATCTTGGATTTGTGAACGTGTTAATGTATACAAAACGTGATCCGCCTGAACTGTGCAATGGTTATTTCTGAAAGATTATGTAAAAGGGAGTAGAAACTTCACACAGCTAACTCCTGACCTTTGATACGGTTGAACGTTGAAATTGATTGTAAAATTAAGCAAAGATCTGCAAATGAATGTTAAAATGTTGCTTAGAGGAACATAACATTAATTCTCATACATCTATATTGAAACTACCTAATCTATAAAAGTCAACGCTAAGCATGGAATGATTGTAATCGCCATCGGAGAATGGCGATTACAATCATTCCATGCTTAGCATTAGAATATTAATAAGCTGCAGCCACATAACCGTCTGCCTAAAACAAATTCAATGCAGTTTTGTGGTTATGATTTTACATGATAAATCAAATATTGGAATTCTAATGTCGCATTTATCATTGATTCTCTAATCTTATAAGCTGGAATATTTCACTTATGTATGCTATTCCATTTTTTTGTATTTTATATATTTACTTTTGTATTCATATTTCAAATGTATCATTCATTTAATTTAAATGTCTGAACCTGGAACATTTTGTTTCCACTTATCTTTTTTACATATGACTCGTATCTTTATAATTGTTTTACAACTAAAAGAGAACAATGAAATTAAGGAAAATTAAAACTAGCGACCTATACAGTACGAAAACAATTTCACGTGACTTTCGAGGATTACAAATCCTACGAGTTGCGCCATCTATTGGTGTTTGTAGCAAACGTCTCAATGAATTTTGTTATCATATTAAATATAACTTTGTGTAATGTAATAACGTCATATTACATGCAGTTCACGTCTAATTACATTCCTATTCATTATTTAAAAAAACTTAAATATATATTTCAGTACAAAATAATCTATTTTGTATTTCTATGTATATAAATACGAGTGTAAGAATTTATGAAAATGCGGTCACTGTGTAAAATTTAATAAGGTAGTTTTAAGATTGTCTTTATATCTAACCGAAAGTTTGTAGTTTGTTTAAGGTAATAAAGAATCGTTAAACCGAAATCGGTTTTTAATTTTATTTATTTATTATATTTATTTATTAAACCTTTCATTGAGATATTTTTATTACGAAGTTGTAAAAGAGGTGACTCTTAAGCCTAATTGCTTTCCCTGTTAGTCAATCCTATGAGGGTTATAAAAGTTTTGTGGCAGGTGTGAAATTAACGAAATTAAATTTTAAACGTACTAGAGAATTGTTTTCAAAATTCAAATAAATGCTAATATGTATTATAAAGTGTGAATTGGGCTAGTATAGGAACTGTCAGGAACGAAACAACTGTCCAACAAATTAACTATGAAATCGGACTAGCGAGCAAGTCCTGTCGCTGTCTGACCGTTCCAAAGTTACTGTTAGTCGTATAATCTCGTATTGTCATTGTTCAGCTACTGATAAATGGAGTGTAAAATAACATTCAAATCCGAAAATAATAGTGAAAATTATTTACTAACATTTTAAACGGAAATTCAAAATGTAATATTCGTGTTGATGGCATTCGAAACATTGGTAATACGTATTCTGTATTCGATTCAATATATTAATGATATTTATAGCGGACAAAGGCTATAAAAACATTGCTGTACAATAAACGGTTAGCCGACATGTTTGCGACAACACAGTGATGACGTCCGGGAAGCAAGGCTTCCGTACAGCGTAACATAATGGAAAACGCCACACTCCCTCTTAGCTTGCTCTACCAAAATGTTTGCCAACCGGACACGGGCTCCTGTTAAGAGCGACACGTTTATAATTGCCCAACTATTATTGGCTTCGTCAAAACGTGAACAAATGGAGAACCGATATATATTTCAAATGGGAAACTACAATGTGATAGGCTTCAGGCGGTTTAAAGGCTTATAAGGCGGTATGAGGCTAGCTGTGTCCGCGGCTTCGCCCGCGTCGAAATCAGTTTTTACGTAAAACAGTAACAAACATCCATCCATACTTACAAACTTTCGCGTAATATCGGTTCAATCAGTCGAAACTCTAAGAAGATTTATACAAACTTTCATCCCCTTATTTTATACCTTTACGAGTGGAATTTATCAAAATCCATTCTTAGGGAATGCCTACGTCATAGTAGCTTTATGCAGGCAAAATTTCAGCCCGATCGCTTTAAAATTGATAAAGTTTTATACAAACTTTCATCCCCTATTTTATCTCCTTGCGGGTAGAATTGATCAAAATCCTTTCTTAGCGGATGCCTACGTCATGACATCTACCTGAAAGCCAAATTTCAGCCCGACCCGTCCAGTAGTTTGGGCTGTGCGTTGATAGATCACTATGTCAGTCAGTCACCTTTGAGTTACATATATTTAGATAATCAGGTAGGCAGACGAAAAAAGTACACTCCCACGTTAGCCGTTTCGTTTACCTACGTCTCAACATGCAATAAGTATAGAGCTTATAGTACATATACATTATTTATTCGTTTCCTTTATATAGGTATTGTTGTAAATTTCTCATTTGTCCTTTAGAGTCTCCCATTTCAATACCCTAGAATGGGCCGAAACAAAACGCTTCTTAAGCGATATTCGTATGAACGTGTCTCTATTGTTGGAAGTATTATTTTACTAGTAATCTTGTGTACAATAAAGAGCTTTGTTTTCTCACGATAGGAGGAAAATATAAACAATGGTGGCCGTTAAGTAGTCCGACATGTTTGTTCGTGAGACCTGCGAGATGTCGAGAGTGACGCAGACATAACGAGGTCATTAGGCATATATGGCAGAATGTAACGCCAATGTTTATCGCATACATCATTAGGAGTAGGATTAAAAACAAATGAAATTTACAAGCGCAAAAAAACTGGTTGCCGATTAAAAAGTAACACATTCAAACGGCATGTGTATATGTACATACGTGTATCGTGTGTTACATATACATTATGTATCGTCTATAATATATTATTATGTAGATGTATAGTGTTAACGGAGTATCGTTTTAGAGTTTATATGAAATTTTCATTTTATAAATATTAACAGTTCTATAACTTGTACTACGCTACAAATATTTATAATTCTCATAAAGCCGCCTTTCCGGGAATAAACCTTATTTACGAGATGTTGCGACGATTCACTCCACATCACGTCTCGTTTAATACTTTAGTGACTAATTATTTTACCTAGTTAAGACTCTACTATTTTTTTTTATATATTTATAAATACTCTAATGCTCCTTCTTTTATTTGTACGCAAAGAGTTAAACTATACATACATCAATAAAATAATAAAAGTATATAGACATTAAAAAATTTACCCATTTTGAAATATCATGTATTAATATATTAATTAATTATTTTGCATCATAAAATTATTATATATAATTTGGAAAACGAAAAATCGCTATGAACCTGTCTTAAATATATTTGAAGGTGGTAGAGTCCTCTGTGGTTCGACTCCGGCGGCACCACGGCCACACATATTTCTGCCTCAT
>DWEJ01002710.1:0-11159 GCA_018245835.1 Mysoria sejanus stolli | reverse complement strand
AAACATACAAATTAAGATCGAACAATAAAGAATGGGTAAGAAATAATTGAAATATAAAATAAGATAAAAAATTAATTTCTTTTCGTCAACAGATTAGAGAAAAGTAACAGATAATGTTTCAATTTATACCAACTTCGAGTAACAGTTTACACAGAAAATCGAAATGATTATAAGTATTTTAATATTTTTTCTGTTTAGATAAATCATCTTGTAGTATGTTCATTATCATAAAAAGATTGCTTCTTTGGTTGAAATTATGACATATTTTATAAAATAGAGTAAAAAGTATAGAACGACGTATAGACATTACATCGGATAAATTGAATAGCACATAAGCTTTTATACTATTACTACTGTGACCGTGAAAATGTCAAAGTTCATCCATGGTGTAGATTTTGTGAATAAAATAAATATTTTTTGTGTCCTTTTATTTTGTGGTGCTTGTGTTTGAACTTGAACTGAGTAAAACACTTATTTATAATAGTGTTGTGCCATGTCTATGTAACTAAATTTTATAAGGTAAATACGTAAAATGTAATCGAAGTTGATATGGTAAATTAAATCAGTATTCGATGTATCTTATGTATTGTGAATTAAAAAACATATAATATGTGTGTTCCGGCTTCAATCAGAATTCCATTTCAATGATGAATTGTTAAATCATACGAATCGACTTAAAATTATCTTTGCAAAGTGACATAAAATCGTTATGCGAGTGAACCCACGATCGATTGTTAAATCAAAATGAATAAATATTAATTTTTATTAGTTCATTTACAATCATTATTTTATATTACAAATAAAAACGCAATCCAATAAATAAATTCTCACGATATTGTATCCATTGCTGAAATTAATTAAACCTACAGGGAATAACTTTAACAGTGTGTAATAACAGTTTAAATTAATTTAATTACTTATTTTAATCAAAGCTAAATTATTTGTTATTTGTACCGCGATGAAGAGAGTTTATATGAAGGTTAGTTTAATTTTTTAAATATGGCTTCTTAAATTTAGTTCCTAATATAATAAATACAAGACAAATATTTGATATGTTTTTTTTATGTTTATATTTAACATAACTTATCTTAAAGTTGTCAATAATAGCAATGTTTTATACCGAAATGTTTTCAAATACAATATTTGCAAGTTTCAATTTATCCCAATGTTGTGTTTATATTTATTATTATAAAACTAATACATTATAAATGTATTATTATCTCTCGTTAATTATATTGTAGATATCATAATTAATATCATTATTACATATCATCTTGGTTTAATGTAAATTTACATATTTTAGAAAAATTCTTACAGAAAGGTGTTTGTAGACTAGAATAAAGGAAAAATAGTTCCTTATAATTTCACTAATTCATATTACAACAGTCATCATTGAATTGGTGGGTTGTGCACCCATTAGTGACCACATTCACATTAACCCACTAACAGTTTATAGTGATCTTCATGTGGTAATGTGGTCTCCAAAGACAAAAGACCTGTAACAAATAATGGAGCATGAACGGGTTGCAGCTGCTATAATGAAACTAGAAAAATGTGTTATTATAAAACTGTCACATCCAGACCCTTAGGAGCTGAGTGTGTGTATGAAGAGAGCAATGAATATAGAATGTATGTATGTATGAATGTATGTAGAATGAATGTATAGTATTTCAAAGGAGCTTAGTGCTTGATTCACTGCTTTTAATCAAAAATGTTCCAGTTTGTATTTATTGACACCTTGTAGTGTTCAAAAAGTTCTGGGAGTTCATATATTTAAACATTAAAGTAAGCCAATTGTAATTACAATTGGCTTACTTTAACGTTTATGGTTCAAATATATGAACTCCCAGAATACATTCGAGGTAATAGTTTTCCGCTGGTTATGATTCAATTTTAACATGTTTAATTGAATGGTTCAACATAGTAATTTCTTCATCTACATGATATGGTGGTCAAAGGGTATTTAAATAGATTACACTTAATTGAGTGTTATATGTATATCTGGAGTAATATACAAAATTTAACCATATTAATAGCAGAGATTACTTATTATATTAATAGTAGAGATTTAAAATCATCTATAAAAGTTTTCTTAAATTTAATAATTAAAGAATGTGATTAAATGAGGATTAGATAAGATGTTTTAGTAGACTTTTTTTGTTGTTTCAGATTTAATTAATCTTGTGAATAATAAACACCCAAAATGTTGATTAAAGAGTATCGTATACCTCTGCCTCTCACAGTAGAAGAATACAGAATCGCCCAACTATACATGATAGCTAAGAAAAGTCGTGAAGAGAGTTCTGGTGAAGGAAGTGGAGTAGAAATCCTTGTAAATGAACCATATGAAAATGGCCCTGGAGGTACAGGACAGTACACACAGAAAATTTATCATGTTGGTAGCCACTTACCTGGGTGGTTCAAAAGCCTGCTTCCTAAATCTGCCTTAACTGTATCTGAAGAAGCCTGGAATGCCTATCCATATACAAAGACAAGATACACTTGCCCATTTGTTGAGAAGTTCTCTTTAGAAATAGAGACATACTATTTTGCAGATAACGGCCACCAGGATAATGTATTCAAACTTAGTGGAAGTGATCTAAAAAATAGAATAGTAGATATTATAGATGTCGTTAAAGATCAGCTGTATGGAGCAGATTATGTGAAAGAAGAAGACCCAAAACTATTTATTTCCCAAAAGTGCAATAGAGGGCCACTCTCTGAAACATGGTTAGATGACTATTGGCATGAAGTAAAAGGTAAGCCCCAACCTTTACCCAATGGAAAATCCTTGATGTGTGCATACAAGCTTTGTAGAGTAGAATTTCGCTATTGGGGCATGCAAACCAAATTGGAGAAATTTATTCATGATGTTGCATTAAGAAAAACTATGCTTCGGGCTCACAGGCAAGCTTGGGCTTGGCAAGATGAGTGGCATGGTTTAACAATGGATGATATTCGAGAAATAGAAAGGCAAACCCAATTAGCATTGCAGAAAAAAATGGCAGGAGATACAAGTGACGATCAAGACATTTCTGAAGAGAATTCTAAGTCGCTTGCAGCCACTATGAGTAGTTTGGAGAAAAATGAAGATCTTGCTACTCCAGTAACTACTAAGAAAGGTGCAGCTGAAAAGAGAATTCAAAAACATTTGTCTCCTGAAAGCACACCTCCTTCAGATCATAAGAGCTCTATAAAATCAAATCTGCGGTCTTCTTCCTCAGATTCTATCAAGAGCTTACATGCACAAGTAGCAAGTTGGCGAATGGAAACCCTTGTCAGAGAATCTGAAACTGAGACAGGTTCTGAGGATGAATTTTATGATTGTGAATCCACTCTTAACAAATGGTCATCTTTGTGCTCCCTAGATGAAGGTGATATTGATGTATCACCTACACAAGCTGACCAAAGTCAGGATGATAGTATATTCAATCCTAATTTCCTAAAGAGAGTTACTTCTGAAAGGGGTTCACGTAGGGCAGGACTACAAAGTAATCAAAGTATTGATGGCTGTCCAGATACGCCAGTGCACAGTTCTTGTTCAACAACAGTATTAATATTAGTATTCCATGCTGGAAGTGTTTTAGACGCTAATGTTGACATGACAGCTAAAAAATCTGATGTAACAACATTTAAAGGTGCATTTGAATCTGTTATGCGTCAGCACTATCCAACATTAGTGGGTCATATTACTATAAAGCTTGTTTCATGTCCATCTGTTTGTACTGAAGCTCTTGGAGTATTATCTACTTTGAGTCCTTATAGTTTTGATTGCTCACCTTCTACTATGGAAACACCTTCGCTTACAAACGATTTAATACCTATTGGTGCTATTCCACTTATTGCTACAAATTCACCTGAGTATTCAGAATCCATAACTAAAACAATTAATTCAGCAAACATGGTTTATAATGAATTTATAAAATCTGATGATGGAAGGGGCTTCAATGGCCAAGTTTGTATAGTGGGTGACAGTATGGGATCTGTACTTGCTTATGATGCCCTTTGCCGAACTGTGCAGTATCAATCACGTCACGATAGTGAAAACAGTATACTAGATACTGAAATAACTATTCCTAATGAACCAGAACAGTATTTGAATAAATCCCATTTACAAGCACCAACACCTCGAAGGCGGTCTTCAACTGCAAGTGACTGTCAGAGTAAGTTAGAATTTGAAGTTAACGATTTCTTCACTTTTGGCAGTCCTTTATCGCTTATCCTTGCCTCAAGAAAAATATCAGAGGATAAATTTAAAGAAATAATTAAACCACCTGCTCAACAAGTATTCAACTTATTTCATCCTACAGACCCTGTTGCATCAAGATTAGAACCTTTGTTATCAGCACGATTTACAGATTTGCCACCTATTAATGTTGCAAGATATGCTAAATACCCATTAGGTAATGGACAACCTTATCATTTGATGGAATTGATTCAAAGTCACCCACAGCTGTTTGGTGATCATTTGCAAATGCCCCCAACTCCTATTTTAAGAAGGCTTTCTGAAGCTTCTGTGCAAAGTACAATAAGTGGGTTGGTGGATAATATACCGCTCATGACAATGAATGCATTGCAGCAGAAATGGTGGGGTTCAAAAAGGCTTGATTATGCACTGTATTGTCCAGAAGGTTTAGCGAATTTTCCTACGAATGCACTTCCACATTTATTTCATGCCAGCTATTGGGAAAGTTCCGATGTCATAGCTTTTATATTGAGGCAAGTCGGACATTTCGATTTGGCCTTATATGGCCATTCGGAGGATAAGGAGTGTTCTTTGTTCAAACCCGGGCAAGAAAGAGAGAAATGGATGAGAAAAAGGACGTCAGTAAAGCTGAAAAATGTCGCGGCTAATCATAGGGCCAATGATGTTATAGTTAAAGAGGGTTGTCCGCAAACGTTTACAGCTAGATTTATGTATGGACCTTTGGATATGATTACATTAACGGGGGAGAAAGTCGACGTACACATGATCAAAGATCCTCCGGCGGGCGAATGGATACTATTGTCTACTGTTGTTACGGACAAAACAGGCAGAATTACTTACACCCTTTCGGACAAGCAGAGTGTTGGATGTGGCATATATCCAATGCGCGTTGTTGTACGAGGTGATCACACAAATTGCAACTTTCACCTGGCAGTTGTGCCTCCGCAAACAGAATGTGTAGTATTCAGTATTGATGGTTCGTTTACGGCCAGTGTATCTGTTACTGGCCGTGATCCAAAAGTGAGGGCTGGTGCAGTCGACGTTGTGAGATTTTGGCAAGATTTGGGCTATTTGATCCTCTATATAACTGGGCGACCAGATATGCAACAAAGAAAGGTTGTATCTTGGCTCGCCGAACACAACTTTCCTCATGGGCTTGTATTCTTCTCGGATGGGTTTTCGACGGATCCTTTGGGACACAAGGCGGCACATTTGAACAATCTTATCACCGATCACGGAATAATACTTCACGCGGCATATGGATCCGGGAAGGACATCAGCGTGTACCATAATTGTGGCTTATCGCCGAGACAAATTTATGCCATTGGGCGTATAAGTAAAAAATACAATAATTTGGCCACTGTTTTAAATGACGGTTACGCCTCTCATTTGGCTGATTTGAAGCAGCCAGGAGCCGTTCGCGCTGCAAGGGGCAACGCGAGGCTTCTGGTGCCGCGACGTCTGCTAGCCCCGGTAAGTAACTCCACAGCAACACGTGGTCGACGTTAGATCTATTTGATATTTTTGTACCTTAACAAGACTTCATATTTATTAAAAATTTCCAATGTTATTTCTTTTAAGGGTTATGGAACTGAAAATTATACACTGAAAAAACATTTCAATTGAAGGCGATTTAATTAATCCACGAAAAACACTCTTATTATTACATACAAGATTTATCTCTTTTATGTATTATTCGTTTCTGTATATAAAAAATTTTGAAGAAACATGTCTCCACTTTTAGATTTTCTGTTACTTTTACACAGACACAATGAAACTTGTTGAATTTTTATATAATTATGCGGTTAACCGGTTTTTTCTTACTCACTTATTTGAATTTATATTAATTTATTGAATTTTGTATTGATATTAATATGAAGAAGAATCTCTTTTATCCCAGAAAGTCAAATAAACTATCTAGTCTTATGTGTAATTTGTAAAACTGGGCTTAAGGTGCACTGATACATTCTGATCGCCTTTGTTTGTTCAAAATGCAAACATGCAAAGTGAACAATGTAAAATGATAGCAGTTAAACAAAACACCTGTTTCGCGTTGTGATAAAATTTTTAATTCAAGTACCGCATCGATTCAAGTACCGCATCTGTTCAAGTACCGGATCGATTCAAGGACCGCTTCGGTTAAATGTATTAACCACTGTATCAGTGTAGCTTTATCCAGTGATGTTGGACGTGTATACTTATATACGTATGTTAATTCACTATATGACATTAATGTTTTACCTATCTGCTTGTAAGTTTTTAGACGCTGTATATGCTATCTAGCCCAATGAATCTCTAACAGATTGTCAACTTGCGGATCGAGATTTGTCTTTGAACGATCCGTGCAGTCACTTATTATTCATAAACTACTTGATAGTTTTTGAAATGTTTATTATCTATAAATTGTAATAAATTTCGTATTTATTTCTAAGTCATTTATTTCTAAGTATTATTAATATGGGATATTGCATGTACTACTTAACTCTTGTTATTTGTTTGTACCTATGTCGTCGTATAGAGAAATATTATATTAGTGTTGTAAAATTTTTAGATTGTAAGGTGTTTGGAAATTGAACGCTTTCATCTGGCTGCGGTGCCACGTTTATATTAAGACATTTTATTCAATCCCATTTTAACTACACCACGTGTATCTCGGGGTTCATTAACGCGTAATATAAGCGTAAAGCATTCAGACAACATATTTTCGGGATAAAGTGAATTAATACGACAATATTATGTTTGCTTTATTACTGGTGTATTTTGAATGTTTTTTTGCTGTGATCAACGCATATATTGAAAGAAAAATCGATTCATTAATTGTAATCAGGTCCACCGCACCTGGCAGAGGTATAGCACGCACCGACCACATTCCATTATTATATTACCTCGTCATCTCCTTTCGGGGTAAGCAGGGCGCATCGAGCGTCAAATATCGTCGTAGTGTCGTACTGACTTGATGTGATTCTCTTTTCACGCAATGGTATTACTTTCGGTGTTTT
The DNA here is from genome assembly GCA_018245835.1 of Mysoria sejanus stolli. NCBI lineage: Eukaryota > Metazoa > Arthropoda > Insecta > Lepidoptera > Hesperiidae > Mysarbia > Mysarbia sejanus. The sequence continues at coordinate 3,953 of DWEJ01002710.1, read as the reverse complement.
AAAGACTTCTAACTTCTCCATCAGCCAGTTGCTAAACTATTTGACCAAGATAGACTAGTCATCGCCTTTTAGATTCTAAAATACCAAGTTTTTCATTTAATCATAAATACAAAATCATGTAGTACATTGATATCCGTCATTTTAAAATGAAAGAAACAGCCTTGAAAAAGAGCAACATCAGCAATATTCAAATTATTGCGTCATAAATGTGTAATTGTGCATATGGTGTACGTCTCAGTACGCTGCACACGTTCATGAGTGGACGCTTTCATGATCCTCACGTAACTTCCTCACTTATAGTTATTACTCACCAGTTCCCGGGTTCTATTAACGAGGGTACCATACGACGAAGTATTTCCTCTGTCGCTAGTCTGTTCTCCTTACACCTAGTACAATATGTTAAACTACCAGGTAATATTACGTTGGTTGTTCTCAACAGTATTTTACTAAAATTATTTATAACATTTATTATTCTTGTAATTATTACATTCAGTATTTTATTACATTAAAATTTATTATTCATGTAAAGTTGCCATTTAATATTACATTTCTAATATGTGCAATATTTATTATGTACTTTTGGCCGCAGTCAGTTATTATTATTAATACTATTTATTGTAAATCGATGTTCTAATATTAGAGTTACGTGAATTTATATAATGTAGGCAGCCATATGTAGGTACTGTAAGTGTTCAATACTTGTTTCTCCGTCGCAATTATAAAAATTCAGTATTCTTTATATTTCTAGGTTCTTTGTGGTCATTATAAAAAATCAGTATCTATTGAGTACATTTATGAACTATATAAATTAATATTAGTAATAATTCGGGAATCCTACACATATTTATTTTACAATATACACAATAGACCTTCCATTAGAGTTTAGCAATTATTAAGCACGTTTCAAAAAGGTAACAAAGTGTAATTTTGTTACCATTGTTATGGCTATACATGTTAATAGATAACAAATGAAAACGGATTTTCTTCTTCTTTTTCGTGTCGATACCTGATCGTGAGGAATCAGCTATCGTGATGAAAGGATTAGTCGCAATGTCCAGGGTACGCCGCGCAGTGTATTTTCGTACTTAATGAGACATATTCGCCGCTCGGGGAGGCTCCTTTCATGCACCACAAGGAAAACGGATAGCAAGTACGTTTTATTTAGATTATAATAAATCGTAAATATCTCGATAATTTCGTGCTCTTGAAATGAGATTATACTTTAAATAGTTCCAGATGCTTAAAGCTTCTTTACCTTTAACATTATTTCTACCAAATTTCAAGAAATACTTTTAAAAATTTTTACTTATATTTTTTAAATTCTAAATTTTTTGCTCGATTAATGTTTTGAGTTTTCCTTATAATAATTGATAAGTGTACACAAATACATTTTTTGTTTGTAATAATATATGTTATTACATTTTTATTTTTTAACTAATAAAAGTTTTTGTTTAATTATTATATTTCAAATTATTTGCATTTAAATCAGTCACGTTTTAATCAAATTAAGTATAGAGAAGATCGTGGCAGAAATATTGTAAAGTAAAGTAAAGTAATATTGTTACATACCACCCATTGAAAGATTACTAATTGTTACTTGCACATTTCATCCAGCGATAAATGTTTGCAAATAAATTCAAGGCAGTAATTAGGCGTTACACATTTGCAACACGTCAACAAATTGATTGTGCTGTGTTACGTAATTTTTAGACTAAGCATATTATCATAATAATATTACAATCATTTGAACCAGATGTGAAATTATTTTTCTAGTTCTTCTTTATTAAATTAATATGATATAAAAATATTAACAATACTTGCACATTCCTATTCTACTAATAAAATATTAGATTGTTTTAAGATGACGTTATAAATAAATGTTCAATCAATTAGCGTGTTTATATAAAAAATATCTCAAATTTGTATTTCTGTAAATTGTCTCGAATATTTTATCGATAATCTATACTAATAACATAAAGCTGAAGAGTTTGTTTGATTGTTTAAACGCGCTAATCTCAGGAAATATTGGTCTGATTTGAAAAATTCTTTCAGTGTTAGATAACTCATTTATCGAGGAAGGCTATAGGCTATATAACATCACGTTAAGATGAATAGGAGAGGAGCAGCAATAAAAAATATTGCGACAACGGGAACATTTAGAGCTTTCCTTGCGTGCGCTAAGTAAACGGTGAAAGTTACTCAAAAATCATGTATTACAAAATTGTTCCCCTCTAAAAATTCTGAATAAAAGTTCTTAAGCAATCTAAGCAAAAAATCCCCACCAAATTGCAAGCTAGACTTAGTCATCGAATCTCAGATGTTAAAACGTAACATCACGCCTGTACTCCTCGAAGAGGTAAGCAGAGGAAGTAGTACACTCCCATGTTTCACTAGTTACGTTTACGTCCCACTATGGAGTAGATTGTGAACTTATTGTTAAACACCAGGCACATCCAGACTACGAGCCACAACTAGAAAACCCGTTGATCGGCAGTCATGCTTGCAACCAACGTGGCTGTGTCAATTGAATAGACAACCCAAGTACAAATTTGTCTCATCGTCAAAGAGAATGAACGTGGTACTCGTTTCGTCTAAAGACGGTGAGACACAACTTCATGCTTGTATTATTGAAAAAAAAAACTCATTACTGAACTCAGATACGATTATAAAACACGGAACAGGCATTAAAGAGACACGTACATATATCAAACTTTCTCCTTGTTTCAACAAGATATTTTCATGCGCTTATAACTCGCCTGCTCTATCATAACATACGGCATACGGCACATGTACATGGCTGCTATGAATAAGAAGAAAGATAATGTTCAGTAGCATATAATTATAGTATTACTTCATATTCGGGACGGGCTTATATGCAATAAAACATAAATAAATTACTCCAAAAATATATTTAGTAGAAAATCATTACACAGTTATCAGCAGTGCTATTTTATATAACATTATTTTATCTAAATATTGTGCTAAGAAAATTTTCGTAATATCACGAAGGTAGTAGCTGTGTCAGTATCTTGATAACCGTCTTCTTGTCCAATTCACATTTGGAATACAGTTGGTGGCAATCGGACTGCAGTGAGCGGCCCGCTGACATCGCTTCCATTATTGAAGTTCCATCCAACATGCGTCGGATAAGGGAGTTACTGGAAATAGAAAAAGAAAAATGGAAATAAATGTCATTATCATCAATATATATCATTTTATAACGCATAAAATGATTAAATTGGAAATTGCATGGCATTTGCAAGGATACTTGGTAATCGGTGCATTCTGCCTAATCCATAAAGAACCTGACATAATAATATATCATTTAAAAAAAAACAATTTTTAAAGTTGTCTCCAATACCGAAACAGGACATATCAATATACTTTAGTGTCTAATTACAAAGTCATATTTATAATGCCAGGGAAAAAGGTGAAATCGTACAATCGTACGTTGGGTATTTTACACTTTGTATAGTATCGTTTAAGGCATTACCGAACATGAAAGTAATTAGTAACATTAGTGCACAGATTATTTAATGTGTCCCTCACGAAGAATAAATTGATAAAGAACAAACGAATAACGTACTGGGTTAATGTAGTCAGTAGCACGTCGAAATCCGAAGCGTTTCCAGTTACCATGTTCTCATTGGCCAGCTGCACGTAGGAGCAGGTGAGCCGCTGCATGCAGGCGCCCGAGTCTATGTTGTATCTGTTGAGCATCTCGTCTAGCCGCGTGAGGAATTCGGACAGCTGCCCTAACTGGTCAGATTCTGCGCCTGAAACGAACGTTACATATATACACATCTTCATGTCAGTTCCCTCACGGGGTACCGAACACATAATGTCAAATAAAGTATGATTTTATTATTTTTAAAATATAATCTTTTTATTCTTTAGGAACCAAAAAAGTTAATTAGGACAACTTAAGTACCTAACTTATTTGAGAACAACAT
>DWEJ01002709.1:0-11161 GCA_018245835.1 Mysoria sejanus stolli | reverse complement strand
TGTTAATTTTGAATTTTTCCTTATATTATTTGCTATTAACTAACACAAAGTTAAGAATTGTACATATTTACTACATTTACATATACAAGTACGAAAAGTCTAACACATGTGATCTGTCAGGAAGACGTATGGCGTAAATATAAATATGTATGAACAAACACATAAAACAGCAACGTTTAACAATATTGTCACACCCGACACGACACCCTCATGAAACTCTTTCCTTGACGGCACCGCGCGCGCGCCACGGCGGGGTGGCACACGGCACGGCGCGGCCGCGAGCGACGCCGCAGTCCGCGTCGTATGGTGGCGCGTGCGCACGCGTCACGTGCCCAGTTTCGTACTATACATGTTCGAAATACGAACCGTCGTGCAGTGAACCTCTAGCACGAAGATGCGCGCTATCATATGGGTTTTCTTCGCGATAATTGTGAGTACAGATTCTTACACACAACAATGCATCCGCACATACCGCCGCGAATTATCACCGCTTTTCCTGAGCGTGATTGTTTTTACTTTTTTGTTCGTTCTTTCGTTTTTTTCGGCTATATATCGTATCGCGCGATATTTTCTACGCGGAAATGTTATTGCTTCGTATGCAATTGACATACTGGATGTAGCTCTTTTCCATTTTAAAAGTATATATCGATAAATATTAAACCGGTCTACAATCCGATTCTGTTTCTTAATTTTCACTCCAGTAAATTACAATAGGTAAAATTTTCCATGTCATCGTAGAAACAGTGTCGCGCGAATATTAAATGTCCTACACATGATCCGATGATCTCTCTTGTTATGATATCGCCGTTACGCCGACCCCATAACACATTACAATTTGGACGTCAACATTAAACATAAGAGTTGGAAGATTCAATAATTTCGTGTATTTTTCAAACAAAATCCATATTATCTAAGGTTAATGGTAATGTTAACGGTTAATGCATATTATCTAAGTTGCTCATTTGTACGTAGCGCGTGCAATACCAATTATGACTTTTCTCTTACTCGCCGCCCTCTCCACAATACTAAATCAACCTCAATAAATAAAATTAAAATTATAATTAAAGTGCAATAACTGCAAATAACGTTAAATCTGAAGATGTGAATATATTTTGATTGAAAAAAAAAATAGCAAAAATATTAAGATTAAGGTGATTAAGAAGAAAATGTAAGTTTAACATCGAATTCAGTGAATCGTTTGACATTCAATGTATATTTATTGTAGAACATTATTAGCTCAAGTATTTATATCATATTTACGACTAGCTGTGACCGCGGCTCCGCCCGCGTGGAAATCAGTTTTTACGTAAAACAGCATCTATCAGCAGCAGCATATGTTATATAGCCTATAGCCTTCTTCGATAAATGAGCTATCTAACACTGAAAGAATCGAACACTGAAATCGGACCAATGTTTCCTGAGATTACCGCCATCAAACAATCAAACAAACTCTTCAGCTTTATATTATTAGTATAGATTTTACTTGGGACATATTATGATACAAGGCAATTACGACTAAAATATAAGTAAGGTTTTGACGAGTGTTGATGTATCAAATTCTAAATTTAAAATAAATATCACTTTCGCTTATCCACATATTTTTCTTATAACAATATATCTTCAATTCTCTTCTTTTAGAAATGTATAGCATTATTAACGTTTCTGACTGATTACTCGCCACGTTCCTATGTCTTGTAATCACTAACGAGTTCTTACTTTAAAATGAATAAAAATTTGGAACATTTATTTATTTTTTATTGTTTTGACGATTAAATTGATTTAACAGGAATTCTGATCCTTCATCGGTACATGTCAAAAAATTTTCCCGCCAAATTTCGCAGTTGACATTCAATGACCATAAAAAAGCTAGTTTCTCTCATATGTCATTTCTCAATGACAAACGTCGACAATCCATTTTGTTTTTTTGAATAATATGGCCTTGAATCTTATTCTTCCAGCTCTATATTTTTTTATATACATTTGATAAAGTTCCTACCTAAATTTCTCATATAGGCCTAAGCAGAAAGGATTCATTATTACTTTAAGTCAATTTATCTATTGCGGCACAGAATATAATAAAAAACTTATAGAACAGATGCAGATAATAGCTCGACCTCAATGTATGCCATTGTGCAGGGTTCAGTATTTCCCACTCTCAAGTGGAGCAATAGATTGAAGATAACTCGTTGTTCATGCATAATTTAATGTCTTATATGCACTATTAGACCTCTTGAGATTTTTGACACATTTTATACAATAAATCAGTAAAAGTAAAATATGCAGATAAATAGGAACACCCAATACATATAAAAACATTAAAAAGGACTATTATTAGTCCTTTTTAAGTAGGACTATTAATGTTAACTATCAAGTTTGGTTTATATTAAAACCGTGGTTTTTATATAAATATGGCATTATCAAATTTTATATAAATTATCGTATTGTTGAATCTATGAATCTCTTGAAAGAGTATTTGATGTATTCCCGCCCTTTTCACAAATATGACGTTCGATGACGTCCTTGAATACAAAACACCCATCTCGAGGTAGCAACGTCTCATTCCGCCACGGTGTGTTCACATGTAGGTCTAGATCGTATCGTCAACGATAACCATAACGATCTACATCATTCATATGTAACACATAAATAAAAAGATGACTTAACGCAACGCTCCGAAACGAAAGCGAACTAACAATAGGCGATTTTGAATTTAGAACGTTCGGATGTTACGGTTGTTAATGGGGATGTGGATGCAGGATACCATTACAAACGGTCGATGGAAAACATGACTCAAATCACAAATGTGATAACACCCATCTAGGACGAATTTGAAATTATTCACGTACATATACAAAAATATAATAAATTCTCTATAATAAAAAATTAACTGGCATCTAAAGTATAATATAAACAAAGTGTCAAATCGAGAAGACAATGAGAAATTAAATAACATGGGATAATTTTGCTCTTTACGTTACAAAAACAAGGTCCCGCGCTTAGGTTCACTGCTTTGTTTAATGTATAGTTACATCATTTACAGTAATAATGAGGTAAATAAAACGATTAATGATTTTTAATATAAAAACAATGACGAGAATACAAGAATTCTAATGAGTGGTAATTTCAAGATTACTGCTGAATTGTAATAGAATCATTGGATTGGAAATTCGCCACGAGGGTGGTTGGTGAGACACGCAAGCGTGCTGCACGCTAAGCGGCCGCGCACTTTCCAACCACCCGCCATTTTACTTTCAAACGCATACTGAAATATCTACGGCTTTTTTTCTACAACACAATTCTCGTATTGGCCAGTATTCAATTAATATTCGTTTGCGGTGATATTTTACAATCATTAAATATTCATCGTTTGTTTTACAGATACACAAGGAAGGAAGCCAAGCTGCGGGCGACGCCTTCAGACCCACACCAATACCGCTCAGTGAATGGCATGAAAATGGCAGAGAAGGAAGAGCTGGAACATTACACGAGACAATCAAGACTGAATCACCGCCTACCATAGCTGCGGTCCCTGCTCACTACTGGGAAGACGCTTTAAGGCACAGCGTGTATCTCACACTTGTCCGAGACAAGATTGATCAGCTGATAACAAAAGGCGATGTTATATCGCCAAACACGAAATCTGATAAGCAAGAGTCTAAAGAAGTCAATGATCATGATCTTTGGGAAAAAATTAAAACAGCACCCTTCGACAGATTACCGGAGGAAGACCCGTCTTCGTTTGGTGATGTCGCCATCATGGCCAAAGGAAGACTACTAGAGGAGAACGACGGCTTCAGATTCACTGAAGATGAACGATCGAGAGAAAAATGCACTGAAGATAAATGCATGAATAGGGTGAAAGCGATTTGGTCAGTTAAACGTATCCGCCAAAGAGATCACGAAACGTCGCCAGGTCGTTACCATTACGAGTTAACCTTTTCAGTGATCTCGCAAACGCCGAAAAAACAGAAGAAACCTTATGAAAATCCTATCAGAACCTTCACCGTGCGAGAAAGTACTCCTGATAGAATAACAGATGCACCAGAACTTAAAGAACGCGAAAAAGTGCACACCCAAGTGACAAGACCAGAACGAGCTATATGGATTCATAAAAATATTGTTCCAACAAAATATCACCTAGGTCGGTCTTACTATCATGGTCTAGACAGGATTTTTTCATCGCTATTTTCTGACGATGACGATGAAGAAATCCCACCTGAATCTACACCAAGACACAAAACGAATCCATACGTCCTACAGGCATTTTCGCCATACTCGAAGACTGGATACGTCGGGGCTCCAAGTGATCAACAGCAACAAAATGTGAAATACGTGCCGTATCCGTACAAACAACCAAATAAACATTCACGGCCAATTCCAGCTCCACCACTAGCACAAATAGACCATCATTATTCTGATATACATTCTGCTGAGATCCTAAATAGCAATCAATACAGCCATGAATATAGCAGGGGAAATCAATACAACAATAATAATCCATATAGCAATGGCGTTCAATATACCAACGGTAATCAATATACCAACGGTAATCAATATACCAACGGTAATCAATATACCAACGGTAATCAATATACCAATGAAAATCAATATAACATTGCCAATCAGTACACCTATGGAAATGAATACAATAATGATAATAGTCAGTACAACAACGGAAATCAGTACAGCAATGGAAATCAATACAGTAAGGGAAACCAATATAGCAACGGAAATCAATATACTAACGGTAATCATTATAACAATGGTAAACCACACACGCTGCAATCTGATTATAAGGTGTTAACCGCAAACAACCGTGTGAGAACAACGCGGCCCGCAGTGCTACCCACACCCCTGCCACCGATAATACCAACAAAAGACTTATCATTTGAAGTTGGTAACATAATGAGATTTGGGAACGAAACAACGCATGTCCCCGAGACTATCACAATCTATAAAAATTACAACAAATTCCGTGCACCACCTGGAAAGGTGAACTATTTTACTGATCATGTAAGACCACCAATATACAATGCTCCACCAGGGGTGTTCGTTACTATGGACAAAAAGCCGTTCAAACCTATGCCTCCTCTGAAATTAGCCCCTACAACAAAACCACTCAGAAACAACCGACCAATAGACTTCAGACCCAGCCCACAAATTCTTGATGGCCAGTCTACAGAACCGGATGCCTTTATAGAAACAGCATTTAGGCCAATAACAACCAGTTACACAGATAGCTCTACTGAAAATGACAATATTACACAAACGTCGAAAAAAATTGATAACAAATTACGTAAGACGCATGGAACTAGAAAACCTACAAAGAAACACGACAATACAAAAAGGCGAAAAACATCTACAATTGCACCAGATATCATAACCGCAGCTAAAGTATCTCATGAAGATATCGAAACCCTGGAATGGGCAAATATTTTAGGAGCATTTACGAAAACAACTCCTCTAGCATCTGCAACAGAGAAAGTTAACATTGTGGAAACAACTACAGCTATTTATACCACAGAAGCTGTACAGAATACTAAAACACGAGTTACCACAACTACCGAGGCGGTTCAAGAAAAAAGCACTTCAACAACACAGAAGCCTAAGAAACGTACACGTCCTCCGCCTAAATTTGCTAAACAAGATAAGATTAAGAAACACCAAAGAATAACTACATCAACGTCAACGACCCAAACACCTGAAAAAACGGTAATAAAAAGGCCAATTAAAGATCTGATACCACAAGCCAGTTCTGCTGCCGTAAGTTTTACTAAATCTTTAACAGAAACTACTAGCAAAAAGATACCACCGAGTACTTCAGCAACAACTACAATTACATCAACTATGCCCTACACTACAACCACCATAACATCGACAACGACAACTCCGCGTCCTACTAAAAAGTCAACAACCACTTCACAAACTACAACCATCGTGAATCAATCAAAGAACAAAAATCGTTTCAGACAGTCCACATTAATGGTTAAAGGCACTTCAGTAAAACATGACAAATGGAACACGAAAAATCAAACAAGTACAACCATGCCTGGAAAATATCATTATCGAAGAAAGGGATCCAATTTTCAAGATTATCTTTCAACATCGCTACCCAGAGTTTCCGATCAGGAATCACGAAAAAGGCATCATGACGATCGTGCTAGTGAAATGAGTACAAGCAATACACTGGAAACAACAAGAAAACCTGAAATCACTACACAATTGGCTACAACAGAGCAAACAAGGGAAGAAAATAACAATATTAACAATACAACAGCAGATCATTATCATGAGGATGAATATGACGAAAATGAAGAAGAGAAAAATAATGAAAATAGAGACGAAGAAAACTCCAAAGATAACACAGAGTTCATATTTCAAGCAACAACTTTACAACCTAACGATACAAATAATGAAGTAATTGGATTAGAAGAAAACATAACTAGCGATCAGGTCATTAATGCGTCTCCTCACTCCATTCCCACAAATAAAACCAAATGTAAGAAAAAAAAGACCAATGAAGAAAAAAATTACAATTTTGATAATATGAAATCTACTCAAACAACAACTACGACTGTCAAACCGACAACTTCCAACATATTTGATGAATTATTCGATTTTAACTTCAATAGTACGCCCGAAAAAGAAAATGAAATATCGTCCATCAAAACTGATTTAGACGAGAGCGGAACTGAAAATCAAGAAAAGCACCATAAACTTGATGATGATATGAAGGACTTCATAAATAATTTAGGTAAAACGGTGAACAGTTCAGGATCGAATACAGATGACGACCATTATGAGGACGAGGAAGACGGTGATGTTGATGAAGAAGAATCGCCTTCAGTCGACGACGAGGATACGGAATTAGTGAGTGATGACGATACGAATTCCGGGAGACAATCCAGTGATGATAACTATGGAGATTATCAAGATCGTCCATACAGTTTTCTAGAATTACTAGCCATGGAATAGACTGAAATAATTTTCCTTTTTTTAATAATACTCATGAGTGACAGCTTTAAGTCCAGTGTCTATATAATGTATCTAAATTCATAATTTCATGTGCCTATAAAGTGTGACTAATATAATACAAAGTTGTGGATATATTTGAAAAAAAAAAATAGGCTTAATTTAATTCTGTCAGAATTATTCACGTTTAATTTAATTTAATAAGAAAATAGTACTACTTCTAACTGCTTTAATGGCAACAAAAGTTTAGAGGAAATCCAATTTTTTTTACGACAATAGTGTGGGTGTGAAGTGATGAATGAAAAATATCAAATAATGCATGTAATAGGGATACAACAAATGTTACAAATAATTTATAAGCATTTAAATAATTCTCATTCCCATATGAATTCTTATGCAATATATGCAAATGTAAATATGGACAATAGAAATAAGATAAGTGTAAGTGTATTGATAAAACTAAGATATTTATTTCAACAAATAAAATTATTAAAAATAAATTGCTTAGTTTACCTGCACCCTCCATGGAGTACTTATAGATAGGTTCCGGCTTCAATGGAACAAATGATGCAAACGATTCAGGTGTGATGTCTTTGATTCTTTGATGATATGATAACCTACAAAAGGAATTTCAGGTTTAATTAAATACAACATAGTTTTTTAAACCAGACTACTTTAAACCCCTGTCGAAAAGAATTTAACATTAAAGAGAAATTAACTTCAAATATCTGAATAGTAAAAATATTTGTAAATATGTATGATCTAAATTATAAAGATTTGACAATATCCAGACACTTTAAAATACAAATTTTCTATTGGATACAAGGTATTATTTTAAAAATGCAGCTATTATTGCAATGCAATGCACTAGATTGAAGAGTATGCTCTACAAATTAAAATCGAACATTATACTTTCTGTAAGCTAATTAAGAGCAAAGTGAACATACCTAAGGCACTTGCTGAGAACTTCCCTAATGAACCTTGGCTTGGGGTGGTCGGGATCTAGCTGTGCACATCCCTCCCAGTCCTCCCACGACCAACGATATTGAAAGTTGCTCAGATGGTATGCAAACCAATTCACAAATCTGAAAAAAAAAGATGAAAGTTTTTCATAAATAAGAAATAAATTTGTGGTTGTATAATAATATGGTTGTCAATATGTCAGTGAATCATTGCATACAATATGTAGGGAAATATGAACTAAATAAAATCCTACACAAATTTGGTATTTGTATAGGATTTTAGTATTTAGAATTTTTTGATATTTGTGTAGGATTTGCGTAGGATTAATTATTATTTTTATGTATGGGATAACTTGACAGAGTAAGAACCCCAATTAAGGCAATATATAATATGAATAAGCTAATTTTTAAGTGTGTTTTGTGAATGTTCAAGCCTAGTTGAACAGTCACTAACCAATAGATTTTTAAACATTTGACAACATAATAAAACATATTGATTGGAAACACTCATTTAATTTGAAACAAATTTTAATTCCATTATTAACTAAGAGTTAATGTGTTTTTACAACTTTCAAGTTTTGAGGCTGATGATGATAAAGGGAAAAGTAAGATGGGACTGGAGAAAATGCAAAGATAAAATGAGAGATCTGATAGGATAGATATATTTAGAATTTGATGCTATTTATTTATGCCTCAAGGGACTTCTGTGCTTAAAAAAATATACCTACATATAGCATGTATGATAGAATGAACAGATAAGGATAAATGAAATATTTAAGGCTAGATAAAATTTAAATGTTTCATAATTATGATTATCCAACATACCTATCAAAACATGCCACATTCATTGTGTCAATTCTCATGAACAATATCTCTGTTGCTTGTGCCAATACCTGCGGCATACTGGACGGCTGAAGTTTACATAGTTCAATGAGAATAGATCCATAGCAGATCTCCAAATACCTCGGCCTCGGTAAATGGAACAACTCAGCAAAAATAACTTCCACAATACAGTATTCTAAGGGTATTTTGGCTTTGTATGGGAAACATAATAATTGAGCTGCACATTCTTTACGCTCCACATGGTAAGCCTCTATGATATTATGAAGATGTTCCTCGATAAGAAATCTCTCTATCGAATGAGCACCTGGCAACACCGGGCCATCTGGACAGTCAGTGTAATCAAACATACGGAATATAACTCTTGGCATAGGATATGTGTCCCCATCATTATGTGGTGGTGGCTGAAAAAAGTATAGCATTTTGTTATTTTTTGACTATTTTACTGAGTTTTTGTGCTTGACTCAAAATTAAGGTAATGTTAACATAACTTCACGCCTGTAATCCCCCAAGCGGTAAGCAGAGGAATGATAAACACACCCACATTTCTCCAGTTACGATTAAGTCACACTAAGGAATAAGTGGTGAGCCTATTGCCATATCCAGACTAAGAACCACTACTAGAAAATCTAAATCAGAAAAATGGAGTAGTGCTTGGCCCAGGAATCGAACCCGGGACCTCCCAATCAGCAGTCACACTTGCAACCAACACAACCAACAAGGCACTCAAAATTAAGATAAGATACCTTAATAAAAATAAAAATTATGTAACATATGTAAAATCACACTTCTAATACCTGAAGTGGTAGGCAGAGAGGAGTGTAATACACTCTCATCTTTCACCAGTTATGTTTACATCCCACTATTGAATGGGTGGTCAGCTTAGTGCCACCCACCAAGCACATATACTGCCTCTCTGAGCCCAGATTTGAACCAAGGTTGTAAATGTGATCAGCAGTCACATTTACAAACAACATGACCGTCGAGGCAATCACAACCAAACCATTAATTTTCAAAAAAAAGAAAACAGGTCAGTTTATTTTTGAAAAGCCTTAAAAAATTTACAAATCGAAAACAAACTATCAAGTTGACTAGGTGTAATCAACATTTAGTTAAGTAATCACTAAATGATAATTTTTATAGTTTTCATACTTCACAGGAACCTTAACTTCTATGCTATTAGGACTAATACAAAAAAATATAAATAATACTGGTTGTATACCTGAATAGCTGGAAGTGTATGTTGCAAAGCTTCACAAAGAATAGAATCAAATGCTAGATAAGGCCTCGGAATATGCTTTTCTGACCAATTATCTTGCCTCAATTTTTTAATCTGTGCCCATAAACAGTCCAAATACTCTTCTTGCAAGTGGGGTGAATCAGCAGACCATACCTTAAGAGCCGGCCAATGTTTCTTACTCCTCTTGTTCAGGAATACCTCTATGGTGACTAACAATTGATCAAGTTGAGATTCTTTTTTCTCATACAACTCTCTACCAACCCACGGGAGAGTTGATAGGACCGCAAATACGAACCAATCTCTCCTGACTTGCGGAACCCCATCCTCATTGCCGCTGTCCACCAGTGTCTCTAAGAGCGTCAGTAAAGACGATGCTGCCAGTACGTGACAGTTTACCAGGTCCGATATGAACCTCAGGCAATATCTAGCCGCGTTCCACTTGCCTGTTTTTAGGTTCTCTTTAAATGTTTTCACTATATAATCAACGAATTCTCCACCAAAGTTGTAGTTCTTCGCGTTCAAAAGACCCACTAAAGTCGCATAAATTGTACACTTCTCTGGCATACGAATAGCGCATTCTGTTAGAATACGTAAGATTTTGACGCGGAAAGTGCTTAAATCGGCTTCCAAGACACTGGCCAAACCTTCCAAGTTGCTTTCCAAACTAGAACTGCTCTTTTCGCCAACTCTCAGAATGAGAGATTCTAATCGATCCTCGATTTCTTGGTTTTCAGAAACCCGACGTCTCTTTCTATGTAATCGCTCTGTAAATTAAATAAATAAGTTTAGCACTATATGTAACCTAGAAAACTTATTTCATTCGTGGCATAACTAACCATATCCATCTTCTTCGTCGTGACCTCTTCTACGATTCATTGTTTACACTATAAAAAAAATAAGAATTTAATTTGGATTTTTGAAGTAATAGAACCGTAAAACAAATTACACAGGATTCTGTATTTCTGTAAATAACGATCACTGTTGTGGAAAGACAATACTTCACAATTAAATGATACAGACAATTTAGACATTTATATGCAGACAGATTGCAATATGATTTAGTGTGGGCAATGCAAAATAAGTTATTTATATAAATTATTTTTTCCAGCTCTCAATAAAACGCGGAAAATTTAATTTATCACTAAGT
>DWEJ01002708.1:0-11162 GCA_018245835.1 Mysoria sejanus stolli | reverse complement strand
CTATACAAGGTCCTTCCTCATGAGCTCCCGCCGATTGCAGCGAGGTCGCGGCGGAAACTCAGTCTCTAGTCTAGTCTAGACTAGTCGGGCTATCCCGAAAAAACAAACGTGGGTCTAGCCGTTTTAATAATCAATAATTCTGTACATATACATTTACATTTCTGTACTGTGCATGTACATGTACATTTAAAAAAAATGCAGACGCAATCTCTCATTATTTCAATGAGAAAACGTAACTTGCCTTGTCATTTTTAATAGTTCTTGAAGCAAATGATAGTTGACTGTTTTTTTCAAACTTTTCTCTTCTCCCCTTTAAAACATCATAATAATTATGTTTTTATCCAAATTCATTGAGTATAGTGTAATAAAATATCCTTCACATTTAACACGTATTATGTATCTGAACTAGTGACTGCGAATCGTACGGCAAGTGAATTTGGAATGCTCTTTTATCTTTCGTCTAATACTTTTTGTCTAATATTATTACAGAAGTCAGAGCCTCGGCGACAGTTCCTTTCAACCCTGGCCCCGTTGACAGCGTGCGTAGGAAGCGCTGCTCATCATGAAGGGTTCTACTACGTACCACCAAGTGACAGAACCACTACGTCTTCGTCTACTACACTAGACCTGCAGGAACATAACGAGGCTCCTGCTCCCGATGTGCTAGCTGGCACCCCAGGTATACGAGACAATTAAGACGAATTCTTGCACTGGTAATAGTTTCAGTGGTAAATGATCACCTAACAATATTTTAATCATATGAAAATGATTATAAGTAAAAGAATAAACAGCAAACGAGCATGATCAGACTTTAAATCGATTTATTTAATCAAAAAAGATTCCTAAAATTAGTGAAGTCCTAAAAGATTTTGATACGATATATATTTTGCGCAAAGACCCGCCTGAAATCGTCATTGTTCATTTTAACAAACATAACCCAGACAAGTAATAATTATAACATATAAAAACGTAAAATGGATATTTTTATTTCAAACATTTTATATGAAACATGCGATTTTAATATTGTCTAGGTTTGGTTTTCAAAAAGTAAATTGATTCCAGACAATAAAATGAAGTATAAGTACCTAATTAGGAAACACGAGGTACCAGCGTAACTCACGCTGATCCCGATTAGAAACAATTTTTTTCTGGATAGATTTCGTACATTAAAAATATCGTAACTAGTTACACAATTTACTAAATTACACGAGATAAATCAAAAAGGCAAACGTAACACGATCATACAAAAGTTTGTTTGAAATAATTTTTTGAAGTAAATATAAGATTTTGCACAAAGGTTGTCTTTAAAATTTTCCAGAATTTATTTATGCAGAACTTATAGAATACCCTCTCGTCATTAAAAATGCCAACTGTATAATCATTGTTCGCGGAACGCCGTCTGACCGAGACGCTATTTTTCCAGCCGTGAATCTTAGTTACAATAGGAACCGCATTTTTAACGGTTCACAAACGACTGTACGATAAATACGCATTCTATTGCAGCTTGGACAGTTTTCTGATAAACGTTCTGACATACTATTACGTACTATTTCTGTTCTAAACGACCAACTTTGTAACTTTGACGTCATTATTATTGTATTTCGATTTAAAGGATGTTCCAGTTGAACACATTAATGAAACAAACTTGGTTGTTAACAGTAGAAAGAAATGTTTTCAAGCTGTATTCGTAGATGCAGCACCCTGGCGATCTACGGCTGTTAGCTCCTTTTTATTTCGGAAATTCTATAGGAGCTGGGGAAAGTGAGGACAGCCTGGCAGCGTTTGCTCGGGCGGCCGCTCCCAGAACCGAAAGACTAAGGCAGAGATACAGCCAAGAGTCGCAACCAGTGAGCAGCGACGATGAACATGATGATTATGGTAAAATAAATAACGTCTTTTTAATTGTTTCCTAACATTTAAATCATTTAAGTCAAAATCCCATAATGATAGGTTGTAGAAACAAATATTTATTTCAACATGTATCATAATCACTAGAAAAACCCATGGAAGATATCCATTTTTATATATATTGTAACAGCTACATTAACAATTCTAAATTGATTCCTATAACCACGAGCTTCCCTAAAAATTATAAAATACAACATCAATGTAAAACCTATGGAATCGAATTTATGTATCAACATAGAATACGACGATGGCAAATTTCTGGCCCTACATCAAGGTTCGAAAATGGTTCGATCAGTAAAAATATTGCCATCGCTCGTTTAATATTGGTAGTGTAAATTGCGAACAGCACTCGAGGCTAACGAGTATTTGATTGAATTTCTAATCCGATATGGCTGAAATCTGGGATATAAATTGCCAAATTTTTTTTGTGTATTGAGAAGGTTAGCGAATTACGTAAATATCTAAAATAAAAAAATTGTACGATAAGGTAACTATTTTAGAAAAATATATTATTTCCGTTGTTCCTTTCTTGCTTAGGCCTAGAATAAAGTTTCTTTCGTATAGTGAGTATTCAACGCGATATCAGCTTCGGTAAAAGAAAAATATTTTTTAAGATCAGCATAATAATAAGAGCAACAAATTTTGTATTAAAAATAACTTTAACTCAAAATAAAATACTTCCATATTAATCTAGGGTTCCATCGCCGGCCAGCAGTAAGAGGCATAGCCACTAAGCAGCAGCTCGGTGCCTCCGACGAAATCCTACAGCAGATGCAGAACGAGTTACAGCCCTCACCTGGAACCACGCCCTCACAAGTGTCATCCCACTCGTGCCAACGCACCAGTTCCAACTCCAACTATTCCTGGCCCTACTATTCAGAGGCTAATCTAAATTCCAGACCACAGAGTCGTGCCAGCGCCACTTCCAATTGGTAAGTGCTTACATTCTTCTTACATTGCTGAGAATTTCTAAACCATTAAAAGTCTGTTTCTAGGTACTTGCTAACGAGGACTAATTAGCACAAAAGAGTGAAATCTCTGCACGTATTTCGTAACATTTTCAATGTTCCGTACTTTTAGCTTCATTCGAATTTTCTAAAATTTTATTTAAAAGACGTTGACAAGCGAGAACACTATTCTCTTCGTATTCCAACATAGCTTTCCGGAGTAGACGCATGTGTAACTGACATCATCAAGGTATTTAATAGGAACTTAATAGACGCAAGGGCGGATCCCTTGTTTCTATTAGGCTATTACTATTACTACAGTTCGAGCACTTCTTTTATTCCACGACTCAATTACTATTGCCTAAATGTCAAATGTCCTATTCAGAAAAGCTGGTCTTTATGTTCCAATAAAACTGAAATAAATTGCTGTTAATTCCCGGCTAGTTCTAAGCGTAGAAGTTGTCAACTGCGATCCGCTCAACCTTAAATTAGAAACAGACATTTTTTCAATATTAAATTCATCAAAGAATTGTACGAACAAGAGTCTTCCAATAAATTCTAGCTATTTTCCAACGCCATAACTTAATAGCTTAAACAGGAGACACAATGAAACTATCAGTCCCACGGATTGTAATTGGTTAAAGCTCATCAAAAATAATTTTAAATCGTTTAGGGAGTTTAATATCCAAAAATGTGATGATCTTCATCAGCTAGATTGTAGTATCTCAGATCTAAAGACTGTCTGTTGGTTGAGTGTTTTCAAGCGCGTCTGCTGATCCAGCGGTCCTGGGTTCGATTCGGGTCGGGTAAAATAGGATGTTTTTGATGAAAATTTATTAGAGGCTGGTAGAGGCTGGCGAATCCAGAATTCGCATCCGGAGTATGAAACTATGCCTGCTATTCTTGCTATTCCCTGACGAGACGTAAACGTCTCTCCTTAAACTCCATAACTCCGTAAACTCCTCTACTTAACTTTTGGATATTAAAAGCATGTAGTTACGTGTAAGCATGTTACGTTTGGATATGAATATTTTTCCAAGATATAAAAATAAGATTAAAGATTAAAGGTAAGAGATTCGTAATCATTAACGATATGTCATAAATTTTCTATAAAATTTTGATTCAGTACAAATATGAGTCCCTTTTCAATCTTGTTCTAATTACAAAAGACGACGAACCAGGGTAAGAATGCCTTGCAGGTCCAAATCGTCTGACTACGTCACGAGCATGCAGTGCAACAATACACCGGTACCACAGCAACATACAGATGCATGTTACGCCCACGCCCAGAACATGGCCTCCTACGCCCAATACCAACACCGACAACAGCAAGAAAACCTCTACAGGAATTGTTCGCTTTACGCCAATATTGGGTACGTACAGATAATGTTGATTCTAGTGGGTAATAAAATCATCTGAGTATTTTATCACATTTTTTCAATAGCAATGGAATGATAAGGTGGCATTAGGATCCTTACCCTTAATAAGGTTATCCTTGTTTTTATCAATATTAATCAGGTTAGTCAACTTTTCCAATATTTTCATTGAAATAAAGTGACTAACTCTCAACTTAAGAATAAATCAATATGTAATTTGATTGAATTAAAGGTTTTACAGCTTATTGCGTAACTCCATTGTATTATGTATCGTCAATTAATACTGGAAAAACGTACGCTGTTATGGAAAATTGTTGACTTTCTATCGACAACGTCAAGAGCGTGAATGGCGGCTGAATGTACAGGAAATTCTCGCTGGATCCTGTCAATGATCTCTTTTCAAATACGACTAGTTCTAGTCTATTGGCAACGTGTCAAATGCCATTTTTATTTATATGAAACTGAATACGAGAAACATGGAAATTCTAATACATGTACTAATCAGAGGTGAATAATCAGATTACTTAATAATTGGATATGAATTGTTGATTGGACTTGATTGAAATTTTGAATTGATGTACTTATTATGTATTTAAAAAAACTCGAAAAACGGTAAGTAATATAATAACACAATACCACTTCAAACGTTTTATTTTTGGGTAAATGGACATTGGTTGGCTATCAGACATAACATTACAATATATTATAATAAAGAGTATACAAAGATTAATTTCATTTCGTTCTTAATGCCGAATGGTCAATTTAATTCGCTACTTCACTCATACACAACAATCACGAAAACTGAAAATCAAAACGACGAATTAATTAAAATAAAGCGTTACGTGACTGATTGGTTACACAACTGCATTGCGGAAAACGAAATACATCAATTTATTTTATTCGCAGCCCCGATTGTTACCGAACCAGCATATTTTCATGTTGTTCGTAGCATTGTTAGGAAGTCGCCACGCACCGATGGCTACAAGTACCAGACATCGGTCTAAAAGGCATTCGTTTTATGCATCTGTGTTATGCGATATATAGGTACAAAAATATATACTCCTTTTTATAAAAAAAATGATATATTTAATACGGTGTAAGTATTTCGGTGTAAATATTTCATAAATTAGACTATGTTGTGTACAAAGTCTTGAAGATTTCATATGCATATGTTCCTTTCATATTTGTATATTTATAGGGGACGTAATACCTATGTCTTCTGTCATTCATATTGTACAAAATATGGTAAAAATATATTCATATGGTAGGTACAAAAATATATGGTACAAAAATAATTAGAATGGTGTAGCAAGGTGACACCTATCAAGCTGAATGCAGACGTAGGTCTTAAAATTTAATCGTTACGTCGACTCGGGAAAGCTACGTGGCTATCGCGCGATAATCCATTTTCCGTACCTACTCGCAGGCAGTAATTAATCCTCACAAATGGCAATTAACACCAACTTCGCTACACTCAGCTGAAATATTTCAGTTGAACTTAGTTTCCAACTCACGACACATTCACGCCAAGTTATAGGTAGCTACGAGCAAAGTGCAAACATAGCGGAGCTGGCGCGAAATTAAACGAGACTTTAAGTAAAGGTTATTACGGTTAAGGATAACTGCTTTCAGCATTAAACACGATTACTGTATAGTTGTTCATATACAACATAGTTTCAAATTTATATGCGCTAACTTTAATAGTGAACGCGAATTTAAATATATTAAACACTAAACTGTTTTGTAATTACAAGAGCTTGAACTCGTTTAAAACTTTCGACGAGTTAAGCAACAATTTATTACTCCGTTTATGCACATTTTAGCAAGGTTCTAGTGAGTTTCAAGTTTCGTTCAGTATGTGAACAGCCCCCCGTGTTTCGGAAGATGTACATGAAATGCAGCTAAATATTTTCCAGGTGTTCGGACAGTAGCCAAGAGCTTTATAGCTCCCAGACGAGTTCAGAGCAAACGTCGCCGGTGCGGAATGCGCCGCGCTGTCGACGCCCCGAGTCCCCGCCACCCATCCGCACTCATCATCAACTGCTCTACGTCCCCTATAGCACACATTATCACTACCAACACGACTATGGATCCCACTGGAATGCCAATGATTGTAAGTGCGATTTCCCCCTTTTGTGACGCAATTATTGATTCAGGAACAATTTTGATTATATATTTGTAATAAACGCTTGCGATGATATACAAAGATGCACCCTTATGACATATAGCAATGCCGAGAAACCTTTTATTTCTGCACCATTTGTCTGGTCTACATTTTTGACATCAAACAAAACTCGTATACGAATCGTTATCTAGTCCGAAAAATGTTTTTATTTCACTAATGTATTTAATTACAGAACAACGTTTTATTACAGTATTACATTTACATAAGTTCCACGATAACCTGCTGACCTTTGTATAAAAGGAATTTGCGCGGACTCCATTAAACCAAAGAACTTTATTCAAGTACGCTTTGTTAATTAATGTCCCCAAATTCGTAACATATTCACTAAATTAATAAACGATTTGCACACTCATATATTTTCTACATATTATTGTAGGAATAAGTATTATACATAATGTATTTTACAATGTATGTTTATTTTTGTTATAATTATAAGCGAGCGATTCATCAATGTTCCTTCATAGATGACTATCGGTAAGTACACAATATGAGTAGAATATTGGAAACGAAAAAAATTTAAAAAAATATATAATATCTTCCTATATGAATACAGTTGAAGTTTTATTCCGAGCATATTTTTAGAATGGAAGCACATGTGATAAATGTCCTGACAGAAGTTATTTCCAACTTTGTCATTTGAAGTTAAAATTATGTTTCAGCCTCATGTTAATGTAAATGTTATAACCTCAAATGTAGGTTGTTTTGATTTAACAAATAACATACAATTTAACATGACTGCTTCGCGACATGACAAATTTCATTTTGTCAGTTAGATTTTCTTGTTTTGACTCGGAGTCAGGATATGTGCTCGGTGTATAATAATAGGCTCACCACCTATTAGGAATGATGTTACGTTAAATATCAGTCAGAATGTCAGAAGTTAGCTTCGTATTCCAATGTTTTCTTTATTTTTAGCAGAACACAAACACATAGTTTTGAAAGAAGGAATTCAATAGCGAAAATAAATCTATAAAAACTTACTAATATTGCGTATATAAGCGAAGGTTGTCTTTGAAACATGTCCTTAAATAGCACCAATATTTCTTATACTTGTCATTAGTAAAAGCCGAAGCAGAGCAACTGAGCGAACTGTTCTCCTAAGTTGCTTGCAATTGCTATCACGCAAAGCGAAATTTACAAGTAATTTAATAAATTATATTATTATCAGTTTTTAAGGTACAGGATGTATCCGATTTACATTTAAAAGCATGTCATATTCCTTATATGCCGGACCAATATGCTTACGCGCCAAATATCGCGCAAGGGCGACAATTGCGTGATTTTAGAAAACAATCGATTGGATCGAATCAAAACCTGCGACGGATTCCGACGGTGAACAGTACATCCGACATTGAAGACTATTTCAAGTGCCAAGTGAACATTTATCATGTGAACGGATATTTATTTAAATTGCAGACATGCGTGTGCAAGGCTACTACCAACAGCAGCAGCCACACCAGCACCAGCATCAACAGCACCAGCATCAACAGCATCAGCATCACCAGCAACACCAGCAGCAGACGGCTCGCAGCGGCGCCAGCACCCCTCAGCCCATGGGTCAAGCGCAACGTGCTCAATATACACATGCGCTGCAAATACAGGTATCATACAAATATAACAATGACACCTTAAAGCTGCCATGGCTCCAAATTCAACTCCCGACTTTATCTATTTGGAATAAAAGTTGTGAAGGTTTGTATTAATATAAATAAATATAATATTGATTCAATTATCCAAAGGCGCGTGAGGTTGAGTTCTGCTGATAAGGTTTATTAAATATCATAAAAACTGTTGTTTTTCAGTCGCTGTGTCCCGCTCCCGCTAGATATAGAGCAGTACCAGCGCCGCAGCCTGGTGGCGGCAAACAGATGATCTGCTATTCCGAAAAGGTACCACCACGTTTATTAATATTCTTATTTATTGTATATCGTAACAGGTAATAAAAATAGCTAACATAATGCCTAGTGGCATTCTCCACAGTCAACAATAGAATGGCGGACAATAAAATAAATAAAGCAATATTATGTACCATGGAAAACAACTACAATAATAATGAGACCTAATAAATGGGAAAATGATTAAAATAATGAATAGAATAGAAACATAATACTTGAATGAACGAATAAATGACAATAATAAGAATAGCGTACAATTATGCAAGTGTTTTTACAATGACGCGTTTGTAGTAGTAGGTGTATTGCCAGAAAAGAGAATGCGTTATGGAAAAAAAAATGTTGTTTGGGGTTTTGATGAACATGAACATTTAGGTTTTCTGTTGATTTGTAACGAGTCACTGAAAAGATTCCTTTAGATATGACAGAAAAGTGTCTTATTCAAAATTGAATAAAGAATAAGGAGGAATCTACACTGACTACTAGACTTACATTATACGCGGTGAGCCGGTGAGCCTATTGCCATACACCGGGCACGAATCCAGACTCTGGGATACTAATAGAAAAATCCAATAGTACCAGGTCTGGAATTCAAACCCAGGACATCTTGATCGGTTGAACCATTCGACCGATAGATAAATCATTATAAAATAATTATAATAACATTTGTATCGTGTATAATAAAATAATAATAATATCAAAATCTTGAAATGGCTACATATTTGGGTTAAATTATGGAATTAGTCGGATCAAAACAATTACGTGTGAATCCGACAGAGGGCAGAATACAAAATGTACTAGTGTTTTAAGTTATTTTCAACGGTCGCTAATTATAACTTTCAGGTGGCAGCACCACTTTACCAGCCAGCGCCAGGATCACCTTCGCGAGTGGCTCGTG
The DNA here is from genome assembly GCA_018245835.1 of Mysoria sejanus stolli. NCBI lineage: Eukaryota > Metazoa > Arthropoda > Insecta > Lepidoptera > Hesperiidae > Mysarbia > Mysarbia sejanus. Next base: position 1,956 of record DWEJ01002708.1, on the reverse strand, counting down.
GAGTCCCTGAAGGGGCGCCTTCGGCGGTATCTGCGCCTGCTGCTACATCGCCTATGGCGCCACCGCCCAACCCTGTATATTATGCGATGAATGTTTGACAAGGGGACTAGGTGCGGCAAAATTTTTTTTGTTATTGCAACAAAAATACCTTGGACATGGTGGCGATAAACTTATATCTTTGCCATGGAACATTTTTTCCTAAAAAGACAATTTATGAATAAACAAATAAGTAGTTAGGATGTATATAAAATCAAAAAAATAAAAATGGCAAAAATAAAATAAAGAAAGAAACAGCTTAAAAAAGTAAATTAAATTAAAACAAGAAGAAAAAAATATCATGAGGTCAGTATGAAAATATAATACAAATTAAAAAAATATTCTAGCAGGGTTATACTAGCAGGATCATCAATTTTACTAAAAAACAGATAAATATCCAATGTTTGGATGTGTCATAGTATCCCGGAATTAGTTAACGAAAGAACCATGCAACGCATTCTATTGGACTAAAGAGGCACTAACTCTATTTATGCTATAACCTTTTCGAGCGATAAGCAAACCAAATAGTACCATCTAACTGAATAAGTGGAAAACTACAACTTTAATGGTTCCCAGTATAATAATAAATACAAGCCCTCTGTCATCAAGTTTCTAAACTGTGTGTAAGTATACACATAAATAACAGAGGGCGCTGTAATTTATGAGCATGCTGATACTGGCGACTGCTATTTTAGTACATAAAGAAAAAAACAAAAAATATACTTTGGTAATGTTAAAACATCACGGATATTCGATTTTAGTTTCATTAACCTCAAATAACTACATTAAATGAAGAAATCGTAAAATATTACTTATATACTAAAAATATTTGATGTAAGCCTGTTGAATATTTATATGACGCGCGGACCATGGCAGACCTCAGTCCTCTGTCTTCAGAACAATTGGACTGGCCTGTTCGTTTAGTGTTACCTGCCTATTGCGCAGGGGCTCATAGGTTTGACTTCCACCCGGATTAAATATTTGTGTGATGAGCACAAAGTGTTTATTCTGTTTGGTTGGGAAATTAATATCTATTTTTACATGTATAAAGCTTAGTTTAATAGCCTTGTGATTACTATAAAACAAGCTCTCCCAATGCTTACCAATCAATGTATTAAGGTATCAAATTGCCGTGTTTGTAGATGTCCCAAGCTATTATTTTTACAGAGCATAGACCTTTGCGGAATCACTAACAAAAAATTTGACCAAGTTTCCTACACGCTGCTCAGCAAAGCTGTATTCTTCTGCGATATTCAATTTTAAAATTGCTTTTATTCATCGGTCAAGTTGCAATAGGAGACATATTGTTGGACAAACTCGACAACTCCACTAAGGGCGATAGATTGTTGTCACGCCAGAGTACAGTTAAAGCCGTCTTTGAAGACTGTCAATATAAACCTAAGATATGCTTTTGGAGCAAACTCACCCTGGGAATAACCTGGAAAAGTCTACAATAGACATTAGACAGCCCTTCAGACTGATCCTAGCGAAAATTCTAAGATGATGAGCCTAGTCTTACGGAAAATTGTCACTTTGGACCAGTCATGATTAGAAGATGGTATATCTGAACGCACCAGAAAGCTATTTAAAATCCAATCGAAATAAACGGCATCTGTATCCATATCATTAGTAAATCAAAAGCACTTGTACTTAAAATACATATAAAATCATTATAAATAAAATAGATTAAGAACGGAAATATATGTTCAAAAAGAAATTACTCAGACAATTTTCGCATTGTTATTAATTTCGGCCAGCCGCTCTACCATCGCGGCAGAATATAGGCAGTGATAGCCTAGTGGTTTGAAATTCGACCTCTCACGCCGGGAGCCCGGGTTCAAACCTCTGGCGCGCACCTCTTAAAAATGTGCGTTTTAAATTTAAATATCACTTGCTATTCGGTGAAGGAAAACATCGTGA
>DWEJ01002707.1:0-11163 GCA_018245835.1 Mysoria sejanus stolli | reverse complement strand
CCCGCACTTGGCCAGCGTGGCAGACTATGGCCTTAACCCTCTCATTCTGAGAGGAGACCCATGTTCCAACAGTGGAATATAGAAGGGTCGATATCGATGAATATAATATTCATTACTGAATAACAAATGTTACGTACGCGAGAGAAATGTTTTATAAATTAAATAAGGAAGTTACAACCCTATAACTCACCCTCCGTCTCATAAGCTCTATTCGGGTGCCAAAGGAGTTGTCAATAGAGATTAATATGCTCACAGAAGCATACTATATAAATTCTATAGATTTGATAAAGTGCCGGCAACTCACTTTATATCAGGCAATGAACGATATACGAATATATCTAAAATAATAATAATATCTGTAAATTGTGTAATTTTTATACATAAGGTCAATACAATTTTAATTATACTAATTACTATAACTCTTCCTATGAAATTTTTTTTTTCTATAATATTTGCTATACTCCCTGAACCTAGATACTTATAAACAATATTTATTTTAAGCTTGTGCTTAAATCTCCGTTGAAAACCTGCCTAGTAGATACTAGAGATTATTTTTATTCTGTTCTTTGTAGATTTGCTCTATTTTCGCTACCGTTAATATGTACTAGATATTAGTGGAAACTTTACTGATGTGTGTGTTGATTTAATGGCTATTATAATATGTTATTACTGTATTGTTTGTTTCCCAAATAAAAATAAAATAAAGAAATGAATAAAAAAAAATCCACTTGATATTATTTTCATCATCATCATGAACCTTTTTTATTCTTCAGCTGTTAAACATGGATTTACTCTCGGAATAAACAGCGGTCATAAACACATAAAATGTCGCAAAAGAATGAGCAACATTGCGCGTTAGTGAATAAAAAATCAAGAAATTTTAATTTAAATTGAATATAGGCAAAACTTCTTTGAATATGTCGTACTCAAATCTATAATTACATGCGTACCAAAAAATGAGCTAGGACAAAAATGTATACGTCTTTTCGTAATAAAATATTACTGATGTAAATGCTATAAATATAAACAGAGTTATAACACAACAAAGTCTTCGAGCGATTAACGGGGAAATGTTTCCGAAGCATAGAGATCCATATTGAGAGGGGCGTCTCGCGTAACACCTTGCACAAAGTAAGCAGAGGATAATCCCTCTGGAGTGAGACCGCCGCTGCCAAGATTCAGAAGTATACGTAAACTTTTCCATACGTCCTCCGCTACGAGATGTGTTAACAACCTCTACATATTAAACAAACAAATCATAGACTTGCATCTTGTATAAATCTCGTCAACTTTAGCAAATAACTTGGACATTGGTAAGATACGAATAAGAATAATACAAAATACTACAGCAACAATTTTAGAAGGCTGGTCACGATGTGAATGCTAATACTTCTCTCTAAAAACTATTTACAAGAAATCTAATGAATTTTCGTTATATTTAACGTTTTTAGATTATCACAACATTGTAATAATTCGAAAGTCTAAGCTAATAATTCAGACTTCGAACCACTACTAGAAAATCTAAATTAGAAAATTTTGTAGTGTTCAACCCGGAAATCGAACCCGAACCGAATCGGGACCTCCCGAATGGCAGTCGCACTTGCAACCAATACAACCAAAGCTGCCTCTTTGATATATTTTATTGAAAATACTTTTTGTTATATACTTTATATAACACAGGCCTGTTTTTTTTCTCCATTCTTCAAGGTCAAAACAACGAAGTAACCTTAAGGAAATGCAGTGAACCGATGATGGAAATCGAAATACAGGATACATTTCATAAAGAGAAAATCCTTATTTTTCTATGGTACGCCAGTAAAGAGTTTGCCTTAGTCAAGAGATGTTTTACGTGTTTTCAGCGTCTAATAATTTTTTACCGATAATATTACAGTAATACCTATACAAAAACCTATGAACATTCACTGTGTTTGCATACCCATGTCTTGATTGGGCACAAATGTTTCGTATACAACTTTATCATATTACTATTATATCGACTGTTATGCCATTATGTGTCAACCCTAAAACTTAGCCCATATAATATCCCAAAGCTCTCATGTGTCATTGGAAACTCAATTTAGATTAATACGCAACAGAAAGCCGCATATTGACGTTAAATTAATACATATTTGTGTATGTATTATTATGTAGCTCTTTGCAAAATATTAATAATAACGTATCAATAAATATTGGTATATTTGTGCATTACAAAATAGCTGGCTTTGTACAAATTTTATTATTATGAATTAAATAGACTGCACATAAAACAAGCGCTTCTTCTAAACGAATTCTGAGTGCAGCGGATATTTTAACATCCCCAAGGGTGATGTACACTAGAGTATGAGAACAAGACATCATGTCCTTTTATTTATTATTAAAACGAGCCCACTTTATACATATATCTTGTACATATTTTGCAACTCAGCATCGATTTTTATCCGTTACAGTGGCAATAATTCATAAAAGCATATACGCTACGTCGGCCCAAGAATTTGTTGTTCCAAAGTACGAAGCGTATTACAAAACTGTCTTCATATTCGACCCCTTCCCATAACGTTGTATAGCTTATAAATTGAGCCTCTCATTTCCAAAGGTTGTGAATGCTACGTTTTTATGGAACCATGGGCCGTGGGCCATGGGCGTGTCTGTAATTTACGAAGGTATGCCCGACATAGACATGAGTGCTTCGGTGGAATTTTATGTACGACCTATTTAATAAAAGATGTTGGAATTTTAGGTTCTCTACGCAAAGCCCTTACACTAGCCTTGTTGCCCGTGTTTCTTGCCTGTATTAATTTCTTGTGTTTCATGATTTTTCTGGCATTACCATTTTTGAAATCAATTTTAAAATAAGTCCTCTAATGAATTATTAAACTTAGACATCCCACCCTCTTACCTCAACATAATATTCTAATTAAATTACAGCAGTAGCTTTAACTACTACTTTAACCTTATAAACAGTATAAAATTATATCCACTGGTCTCACAAAGTTTTAGATCCACATACAAATTTCAAGAAAAACCTACTGGTAGGCTTCTTACGTCATCATACACCTATCAATTTTTGGACGAGTTTCCAATCAGAATGATAATGATTAAGATAATTGTCAACAATGCTGGACAAATAAATATTAACAAACTACACACATCTGATAGCATGTACTGTAATAATATTGTCATTTACAAAACTGAACTTCCAGCTCTGTAACAATGAAAACACCATTGTGTTTTTATAAGTTTATTTGTAACTTAAAAACAAATCGACATCAACAAAGTTGTAAACTGAGTTCGGAAATAATGATGTGATTTAAACAACCCATCAAATCTCAAATTTGGCCGCTTGGGTCAAAAACTTTCCAAACACACTTCAATCCTTTAGACTTACCTAATTAAATACCGTTCTGGAATTGTAATGGTCGCCCTGTATTTCCGAAATGATAATGTTGTTTACAATAACAACTGGGCAAGGTATAGTTCCTTAATGCACGCCGGCCCGAGGGTCCGATAATCTTGGTACGTTTTTGAATAACCCCCACGTTATACTGCCCACGTACTCGTACAGATGACGCACTCAACATACCTAAAGATATTTTTATCTGAATGTTGTTCATGTACACGTACATGTACATGAATCTACATGTACGACATGCATAAAATTCTCAGAAAACAGACAATTTATGAGGCATTTATTAATGTTGAGACTTTTATAAAAGGAGGTAATCATCCATACCAAAACTCCGTTGTAATTTTTAATCTTAAACAGTAAAAAACAGAAAATATAATTTAGTTTTAGCACAAAAACTTACAGATGTAGTATATTGGTCGCACTGGCGTCGTAATTTTCCTAACTTTCTAGATTCAATACTTCCAGCTGGCAGACTGTATTCTCGATTTGTACCTGATTTGATAATTATTTATGTACATGTATATTCTGAAAAAAGAATTGCAAGTGCGTTTCGAATACGCGTAGGTTTGTGTACATACATACATATGTCTCTATTGCTCTAGACTAGAATACAAGCTACGGTATCTCCTGCCTGTCGCAGAAGACGACTTTATGGAGGCATCCGGCGAGCGGCTAGAGTGGAAGCTCGAACCGCTCATCATTGACCCCGGGAAGGACGACGGTATGTATCGCCACGTACTGTTGTCAGAACTGGGGGGTGTGGGATAAGGCAATGATGTCTCTAATAGAGGAAGAACCCGCTGGGGCACCGCGCTAGAAGGGCGCGCTAGAAGGAATCTGAAACACCCGATAAAGTTTAATATATAAGTTTTTCTGGTGACAGTAAATTTTGTTTTAACTTTGTTTTTTATGTTAACGTTGCTATTAGAAGATTAATAATGACAAAAACAATTCATATAACGTTTAATTCATATAATAAAACGGATGTACTTTGTTAAAGGGTGAAATGTTCAGAGTCTGAAATGTTCAGAGAAGTCTTACCAACGATGCTTCTCTGCGCATGTTAATATATTTTTGTTATAATTATAAACATGAATTTTACAAAGAGGGTTTCCTGTTAATTGTAATTCACGCGCCAAACATTGATCCATGGCGCGTGATAATAGAATCGACGGTTTAATCAATTTGATAAATATCATTTTAGTAGTCTACCTTAGGCGTCATAATGTTATATTTTGTAATATTGAATTGGATATTGAATACAGTACTACTCGCAGAATGAAAGATTAAGGGGGAGATTAAGGTCATTGCTAACACACTTGCCACATACAGCTGACTATACGACGAGATAATTTTCATAAACCTATAACTTTCGGCATGTTACAGACACTCCCACACGGAGTATTTTAAAGCGCACGAATTTACGTCCCACGAGCAATATAACTCGAGAATTACATCACAATTTTATATACGTTTTAAAATACATATGTACGTATCTAAGTCTGTACGCTCACTGAACAGGCAGTAAAGCTCGCCCTTATAGGGCCCCGGATCGCGTAATGTGTCGTTATCCTTCATATTACAGCTGGAATGACGGCTGTACAACCGTTATACTTATGTGTTGCCAGTAATAATAATATTGTAATAATTCGTATATCCGTGCACGAGTTTTAATTTGATGTGCTAAATTAGAAAAAAAAACCCAGTTCTCTTTTTAAAACGTAAACCCCTTTTTGTCGAGATTGTCATAGTAATTACAGTAGAGCAAGCTATTCCAGAAACCATCGCCTATATTTCGATATCTAAAAAGATGACAAACGTGCACAACATTACATTATTCTATTCATTACTTCTACTAGTATGCTGTATTAGTTCAAATTTTGATCAAAAATTATAAGCACTATTATTCAACTACATAACATTCAGCTTTACGCTCTAATTGTTATGTCTCAAAGTTATCATATGTTTCTTTTTCTTATGTTACATTATTCATTTCTTTTCCTTATGTTATAAAGTCTGAAGTTGCAGGCTGCAGACTGGAGCTGCGGCTGGATTGTTAACTTGTTCTACATTCCTCATATACATACCAGTACATATATGGCCGAATTTGTTTTCCTCGATATCTACGTAATTGTGCCTAAAATAAGTTCCTTCACAAAATATGAAATTCTAGTTTTGAAAATTGCGAAATCAAAATTATAGTTGTCAAGAGAGGGGCCATTAAAAGTCTACATAACGGCGTAAACAGTCCGTATTATTTAATACATATTATTCGCTGCGATTAATAAAACTCGATTTCTAAGCAACAGCCAGATGTAAAATTAGATCACTTCCTCAGATAACTTTCTTCCGCATTTTGCCCGCAGTAACAATTTCTAAAAGCAATTAGAAGAAAACTGTGGCAATTCTAGTTGCGGGAATTAAGAAACCCGAGCCGGGATCGCCGGGAATACTCCCTATAAACAAATCTAGCTATTTGCAATGGAAATTGTGTTAATTGGGGCTCAGATTTTGTACAAAGTGCGGAGTCGATTCGCAGTAATATGCGCGAAAGCCTTCACGAGGACAACTTATATACCTTACGTTATTAAATCCCGCATTATTTCACTCCAGGTGATCATTTTATACGAGTATTATCGTATTTTTTTGTATGCACAAAATTTTATATTTGAAACTTTAGATTTATATTTGAATATCCGACAAAGTATTAAGATAACCGACATCGCTTTAAGAATCATCACGACGACGTCCAAATAGCTGGTTACAATTTATCACACAAAAACTAAACAGTTGCGTTTCACACGCGATTGAGACGTATCAAAATTAATATCGAAATTGGTAGTGCACAAAAGAACACATTAATAATATTGACGAAGACGCCATCTACGCGACGAGAAACATGCCCACGCGTTTACCTCCACTGTGTTGCGTGTACAGAATTATCTGGAATGTTCTGTGCGGATATTTTGGTATAACATGAATCAGCGAATATCTTAATTTGATCTCGATTTCCCTTTTAATGATTTACATTAATATATCGTGTAAGGTTAATTTAAACCACATTATAAGTTTGTCTATACGTCTGTTTGTGAGTTCATCGTAGCTCCCTATGGGAAATACGTGTACCTATAACCCTTTGACTATTTTAATCGAAATAGTTTCTGGATATGTTTGACAGTGACCTCATAAATTTATATAGATACCTATAGTATAAAGGACTGTTAATTTTAGCCTCACACTGATGCTGAGGGTTCATGAGTGTGAAGTTCTATTCTAACTACGCCTTTAACTATTCTCAATCTGAAAATAAAACCGAAATTAATTTTCCATTATGTTCCAAATATCCATTATATACCTGCACAATTGTACGCAAGTCAATGATTATTTATCTCAATACAAAATGTTTGCTTTTGGGTTAATGTGTAAGTAGGTGTCAAACTGTCGATTCACCTAAAGCAGAACCGTTTAATTTTTCAAAGATTCTCGAAACGAACAACAGCCGATTTTTAAAATACCGAGCCTCACTTTAGTCAGCGTACTTTAAAACGATCCCGTAATTGCGCGTCTGCGTTCTGATGGCAGAAAAAAGTAAGTGTAAGCATCCATACAGTTCCAAAAACTTGTAAATGACGCACCTACACATAGCTGAAAGTACAAAGCGAACGCTCTTGTACAAATATGTAGCTATAAAATATTTGATAAAAAATGAGAGAACATAGAATCGGGTTAATGCACTCGTTTCCACATAATCGTAAGAACATGGGAACGGAACTATTAAAATAATCGCCCGCTGTAAGGATAATGTAAAATGTGAGAATGCATTTCTGTTGAAATCGGACGGTAAAGGGGGATAATGGTCCTCCATATCGTTCGTACGAGTCGAAGTATGAAAGCCAGAGGCGAATAAGTAATAGGTCGCATTAAATGCACTCGCGTTCGCACAATGCTTTACTTAATTACTGCTCTGTTTACGAGAACAGCGAGATGGCACGCGAAATAGTTTTCGTAGGCCGGGCGCCGGTTTCTAGGGAGCTTCGTTAAATTAATTTGAACAGACACTACTTGTGCTGTAGCCTGTTAATAATCGAGGAATGCCATTTGGAAGGGCAACAACTTGTTAGTTAACAACTTCGTCTCTTCAATCGAAACACCTCTCAAATAGGGGTTGATTTGTTGACATTTAATAAGTTTTATTTACGAGCCAGTCTTATAAAATACCTTTTGACTTTCCTTTGACGTGGAACTGTGAATATCTTAATATTTTTTTACATAAGCTTCCATGCATAAGTCGTTCACGAAAATATTTTAAATAAAATTTCATTACAAGCCTACTTTAAAAACCTGTCTCCTTCAAAATATTTCGGGAATTTCTTTGCCTTGAAAAGCTTTGAAACTTCTACTATACGATTCGTCATTCTACTCTCATCATAACTCATACCAAATACCTTCACTAAAATAAAAACTTATTTTAACTTATACACAATAATATATTTTTATTAAACATTTTTTATTAAACATATTTTTTTATTAAACATTTTGATATCATTTGCATACTGTACAAATACATATTAAACGGACGAAAGTAAAATGTAGACTAACGTGATACCTTTTCCCATTACTGGTTCCTAAGCTACAGCCTGCGGCAATCGAGTGTTCATGATGACTGCAATGTGCTTCTCTCTGCTGTTCGGAATACACCGCCAACGTTCGAATTCTGAATTTGAATTTTATCTTTTACTCTCACTCTTATGTTTTCAGTTCAGAATTCTGGAATTGACTAATTTTAATGCGTAAAAAAGTCACCAGGAAATGTTAAGAAAAAAATCACACACCTGTTATCTCCGAACAGAGAGGCAGAGAACTGGTGATTACACCACCTATTCCATTGAGAGCCGTAAATGTAACAGGTGAGATTATACACTCACCCGCTTGCCTCGTCGGGGATTGCAGGAGTGATCAAAGCTTTTATAGATACGAAAAACTATTCATTCTTTCTATTACTTATTGAATTCTAATCTATCACTGTGTCTCAGTGAATTACACCTTAGCTAACTGCAGTTGCCATTTGTCAACCATTTATCGCTCAGTGCGAAAACCTCCTACAAATTATTAATGACAATAATTAGTCCATTCTGATATTTTGTAGGAATAGTAATAGGATTCTCTGCGAAACTACGTTTTGATTAAGCAAAAGAAATTAAAGGCGGCATAAAAGAAGTAAAGAGGAAAAATAAATTCATTCAAGATTAATAAAATGAAGATTAATAAAATGAAGATTAATAAAATGTATAAGACATTCGTATACGATTACGTAAAACATCTTCATATATAACTCAGTCGTTTAAACGACATACGAATACGCCACTCCAGTCGCCAAACCAATATTCCATTTGATGAGAACACAATGTCACTCTTACGTTTTGATAAGTTTTGTTTTGTAGCTGCACACTCCCGACGAGTAATGGCCCACAAACAAAGTGTCACAGCGTCGCTCGTGATATCCAGGACTTGCGGCCTATTGACTGAATGTGCCGTCGTGTATAAATCACGCCTGAAAAATCACTATACGAGTAATATCGTGCGTTATTGTCCAATATGTCAGCATTGCCACATAAACTTATACTATACCGAAGATTTGAAAAACTCTTCTTACAAAAGTATGAAATGAATGAATACGAAACATAATATTAAAACATAGTATTAAACGCATAGTTTATGTAAATAATCTCAATGTGCATTTGAATCTGTGTTGAGAATAACTTATTAACACAGCCGGAGAGTGTTACTTTGACATATAGTTTGACAGTGTAAATATGAGATAATTTAGGAAAGAAGGATTAAGGAAGGTGCCAGGCATTAAGTTCACCCAGTTTTAATTGATGTCAGAGAGGAAAATAAAGAAATAACATTCAGCAGATATTTTTTAAATAACTGCCGGAATTTAAAAATGGAAGCAACTTCAATTGATTAAAGGAAATACATTTTTACATATACATACATGAATAAGAGAAAAATACGGCCGGTGATTGCATGGACGTCGGAAGAAAAAGTGTCAAAGTACACATGTTGTTCCAATATATAGATACCAACGCTATATGAATATTGTCCCAATTATCTGTGCGTTCCTCTCCTTTCATATTACACATTCAATATCAACGCCGAAATGGTTGCAGAGTTAAAGTTCCTCGCTTTTTTGCCATATAAAATTTTAATTTCTTCATAACATAACTGTAACTCATTTACTTTTGCCCGAGGTCTTTTTCATAAAACTAGAACACTTGGTGATTACCCCAACAAGGTTAGATTAGATTTAACATAAGTTAACTGATTTCTAATTAGTTGGTCGAAATTCTTCTGTCTTCTGTCTTTTCGTAGTATATGAACGAAATAATTAGCTAAAAATACAGACCGATTGCTCGCATATAGTGACAGTCTATTTCAAATGCAGCGTCGCACTTGCAGGTACTGGTATCGAATAACTTGCGGTAATGTTGAAGGAAAACAATGTGAGGAAACTTGTACTTACAATTACTCATTTACATGTCTAAGCCGTGTAAAGTTACCGAACCCTTTGTTTTTAACGAGGGGAAACCATGGATACCCAACCCTCCAGGAGGAACAAGCTGGGTTGGACTCTAACCAACTAAAATCGGTGCTAACTATCTACCCAGTAAGGAATCTGACGTGAAGATATGTACCTATGTACCGATTAAAATCACCACCATATGCCATTATGGGTGGAACACGAAGACTGTTCACTCGCACGATATTTTTTACCTTTTTTTAACGTAAGGGAATGCGTAATGGCGAGGGAGCTCAACGGGTATGTGGGGATCATGGGCAGATCCAGCCTACCCACTAAAACCTGATGGTGTGCCACTCTGGCATTATGAGTGGGCCACGAGAACTGTACGGTCGCAAGTCGTTCGCAACCCACCCTGCCAGCCTTCAAAATGGCATCCTGACTCGGACCTTCGCGCGAGAAACGGATCCCCCGATCAATCGCCCGCAGACCGCGCGGCTGTGGCGCCCCGCTCGGGCAGACCAGAAGGCGGGGGTTAAACTGCCCTCTCCCGCGCCCGTTGCATGGCCTGCGGATAGGGCCAGAGAGGTGACTCAGTCTTTCTGTCCCGAGCTGCAGCCCTCCTCTGCGATTACCATTCTCGCAGAAGGAGACCATGCCCCCCCCCCCCTCTAAGAAATCCCGCCGCCCACCATGGTCTGACCAAGACCACAGCCGGCAACTAGTGATCGCCCTTCACTCCCACAAAGCATCCCGAAATATCGGCTATCTCTCTAGGAGACCGCATCCGAGTGCACACCGGATGCATTCTACACGCAGCCTCTACGTGAGCAGGGGATCTGTCTCGAAAATCCACAGCCCACAGGTCCCAATAGAGGCAGCAGGAGACGAGGTGTTCACCCCCTCCTGCGCCCCGGCCCCTCTTGGTCTGAACACTCGCCCCAAGCCTGCCCGGTATGGGTGACCCTATCCGGTATAGCCCTGGGGTTTATTGGGACACGCAAGCCTCTCCACGGCGACAGGACGATATTCGCGACCTGACAGACACTAATAAGTCTACGAAGCCTCACCTAACTTTTCCCATTCTCAACCGCGATCAACAGTGGGCCAAATAAAGGGTGGACATCGATAACACTAAATGCTACTAAAAATTCTTTGTTAGCTGTCATTCACCCAAAACGCATCCGCGTTAGATATTTGTCAACTTTTCTGACAATTAAAATAATTAAATTAA
>DWEJ01002706.1:0-11164 GCA_018245835.1 Mysoria sejanus stolli | reverse complement strand
AGGGTGATGATTCTGTCCGATACAGGATTGTAGCCAAGGACATGTTTGTTTAAGTGAGATGGTATTAGTTTCGCTACTCCGTTCGCGCTTTTGTCTTCACATCCCGAGAAGTAGAGAGTATTAATAAACAATCAAAATAATGACTGTGTCAGTCAAGAAATTGTAATTTCTAATTAGTTCAAAGATGAATGTAAAGTTCTTTGCCGGTTGGGTGAATTACCAAAGTAGTTACATATATAAATGATTTATTTATATGGCCTATATTTATTAGCGCTTTTAAAGCGTGATCATACACAAAGTTTAAATACATCCATATTGTTATTTCCTTCAATTTCTGTACAGCACAAACATGAACACAAGCCGCACGCTCCAATCTAAGAATGCGTGAATTAGACGAAGTGGGCGTCGTACACATGCGAATGGTACGTGACGTACGAGTATGTACAGGTGACGGTCGGCGGGCACACAAATGGAACTTACGTTATCCTATAAATATACGTAGATATAAAAGTATAGGCACGAGAAATTTCATAATTAATGTGTGCATCGACTATCACGCTAGTAGTTCTAACATCATGTGCAAAGTATATAGTACCTACTATTAATGGTGCAACACACGATCACACACGACACTATATTGACGATTGTCCAATTATTTGACAACATGCTTTTTGGTAATTTTTGGTTAATAGTATCTAACTGGTAATCGACCGTGACTATTCAGATAAATTATAAAATTATGTTTTAAACGTCAAAACTGTAACATGTAGATCGTGTGCAGCCATCTCAATGAAAGGCAAGTTATTTATTTATAAAAAGACGCGTCTCTCGCCGCGAAGCCTATGGCACACTCGAAAGTTCTAAGTCGAATAATAATATGTAATTTAAGTTCAAAATTTAGTTACTTAATATAGATGTATTAACACAATATCTTGTACTTTTCAATGTCATACAATTGAATTATTAAGGATCAAAATTGTTATTTAGCTATTGGTCATATTATATAAAAAAACACTAGTTATATTATTTGAAAAATTTGATTTACATTTCTGTAATTGAAAATATTTATGGAAACGAGCCATATTCTTATAGAATAAATTGAAATTTTTAATTATTTTTATTTTACAGACACTGATGTTATCGAATGCGCTGCCATTATCGGCAAATGTTCGTACAAACTATCCGATACTGCAGAGCACAAGCCGTTCTCGATGAAACTTTGGAGCAGTTGGTTACGTGCAGGACATTCGATACACATCAGTGGTCGCCAATGCATCTTTATACATTTGTACACACGTCACAAGCTAGCGCTTCTAATCACAGGCGACTTCTACACCACATAAACGTTATGTCTGTGAAGAAAATGTTGATCGTTTTAGTTATACAATAAATTGCTTAAGGCAATGAGAATTGAATAACAGATAATTCTGAAGTTAAATTCCCGCGAGTGCAGCCCGCTGTTTTGCCTCTAGTAAATAGTACAAATGATGAAGTGTAATATACGTATATGGCTCATGAAATATGTTAGGTAAAAATATTAACATTGTTCATGTACTGGACACATGCTCGACTTTAATAATTCTGTAAACTGTTTTGTTGTTGTTTGTTCTCATTGCTAGCAGATGTTAATTGTATCAACATTTTCCTTTACGTACATAGACATGTATTTACGAGTACATAAGATTTATTATTCGACAAAATAAATAATTACAAAGACGGTGCTTATCTTAAATATCCATACGAATTAATTTATCTAGTAATCTGTAAATATTTTTCAATTACATTTTAATCTCGTATATTTTGGCGGTATTCACAGATTAAATAGATATTTTGTGCTCTTACAAATTTTATCATAGTCGAAACAGTACTAATAAGGCATTATTTTTACACAGCTCTTAAGATATTTTAGAGAAGAAAAACATGCAGTGAATGCGAATAGTTTTGCCCTAATATTTCTATTATCTGGACGTATTGCAATTAAAAACAAGAAATATATGTTTTACCTGTGGAACGAATTATTCCCGCGTACACATATCACCATACAATCAAATAGTTGTTATCGTCTATTGTTTACCAAACCCAAAATACTGTAAAATATCCACTTGTCTATTACATTAAAGGCCTTGGCTTCGTGACAGAAGAACATTTTTTATGTGTCAATGTTGAGTGTGTGTATTGTACACTGAATACATGATAAAATCACTTTGGATAAGCCTCATATCACATTCACCGCCCAGGCAAGATTAAAGAGAAAGTACTAAAAAGCTAGGAAACAGAGAATTTAAATTTAAAAACTGTAAATAGTCTTGAGCATGAAGCTAAGCTCGTGGTTTATATAATTCATAGCTTATTTAATATCATTGTCTTATTTAATATGATTAGAGTGTTTTGCATTGTCAAAAGATTTGGCCTTCGGATATGACCATAAAACGTCATCTAAAAATGCCGACAAACACATTTTTATACTTCAGACAAACATAATCCAAATATGTATTAAATAAGTCGCAAAGCCAGACAGTTTTTTGTAAACGTTTTACATTTTTTATTTTATTTTCATTAACCAAATATTGTTATATAACATTATTTGGAAAAATTCACAACCGCAAAAAAGCATGTGTACATAAAGACAAACCAAGATACAGTCAGTCAGCTGTGTACAGTCTAACTGTTCATTATACAGTCAGTCAGCTGTGTACAGTCTAACTGTTCATTATGTTAACGAATGTGTGCTCTTTTATTTTCCAAAACATGTATGTTCGATAATTAAATAAAAGATCAATTATTTTACTATAAATTGTATCCTTTACCACATTTTGGCACAACTGAAATGAAAATGATTTTAATAAAATCTTAAACGATGTATATTATTTTGTAGCGGTAGTTAGAAATATTTTGTGTTTTTGTGTAACAAAAGTGTGTATCATGAAAAGTTATTACGATCCCTAAACGTGAAGGTTGATTTACAATAAAAGGAATCGTTATAAATTAGATCATGGGAACGGTTACTATAATTTATGCTTTAGAAGCTCATAATCGTAAAAGCGAAATAATCGATACGCGTTTAAACTCGAAATAACTCGTAGTGAAGGAAAAACCAAATTCGTTTTAGAAATAACAGTAAACGGAGTTAAATGTTGTCCGGCTGATCTCACGCAAGTTACGAGCTTCCAAGCATTTACACAATCCGCTGCCAATCTATAACAAGTGTTGATAAATCTGGCAATACAGTGAACAGTTTGAAGAGGAATAAAATTATTTGTAAACTTGGAATGTGAGAAGGATACATTATAACAGTAATCAGTCTCAAGCCAAAACATGCGGTTAGCATATTAATTAAGATGCCAAACATCGCCTGATTACAATCGCAATCAAAGTTTTGATTTCAGTGCCAAACGACATTTTCCGACAACACAATGTCTAATCCCACTGGAAAAATTCCCCACTCGATCTCATTTTATGACAGCAATCATAAAAGGAATTTTACAATACAACTTACGACTAGAACGTACAAAGATTTGGTCCGCCTGTTAAAACATAAACATAAAGGCAATACTTCGTCGAAGTGCTTGTATTATTTCGGGTAACACAAGCGGGGTATTATAGGCACACAAAATATTAGCGATAAATATGATGATTAAACAAGCGTAAGATACAAGTTCCGGCGCTTACAACGCCATAAATTGGGAGTTCACGACATTAAGGATTGGCCACCCAAGTTTGACAGCTCGTTGAATCCGGCCATCTCTGATTCGATGCGACTACGAAACTTCGCACTACGATATTAGTGATCCTTTCTAACAATCGCTAGGTAAACAATAATAACATTAACTTTGCCAATAACAATTACCCTTGATTTACTTTATCAATCAAAGTTTGAATCAAAATTAAGCCAGTCAGTGAGTATTTTTATTTACCTAACGTTTGCACCGATGTGAATAACAGATCAACGAGAAGCAATATGGTTGCCAATAAAATCAAAAACGATACTATAAAGTAGCAAGATGTACGGAATCAAAGAGCTGTCAAACTATTCTATTCATATTCTTGACATTATCATGTAGCGGCCGTCGGACAGAAGCTCTCTTGTGTCGGAAGGAGATCCTGGACTGAGACTTGGAGCTACCGAAGGCGTGGAATAAGTGTCTTTGTTGAATTTTCCCAATCTTCTCTCAGATTCTGAAGTCACCGAGATTTCTTCCTCCACTATTTGCTCCAGCGGAGATTCCCTCATCGCATCCCCGTTTAAAGCCAGTGCATTAACGAATCCGTGTGCTCTGTCCGGTGGTGGTTCTGTATAGGTCTCTGTAATAGTCTCCGGCAGCACCTCGGTGGCTCTCGCTCGTCTTGTGTGTTTGGTGTGCATACCTCCTGTTTCTGCGTCTCTCTCTAACCTATGTCCCGAGCGGGAACGTGTTAGTTGCCGCTGGACGTAGTCCTCCAAAGCGTCCTCCTCGCTTTTTGTAAGGTATTTATGCAGAGCAATCAAAAATATTCCGATACCAAGAGCGAACAGACCCGAGCAGACGAGCTCGTTGAACCAGCTGACGGAGCCGATGTTGCTCCAGGCTGTTACATCGTCGGGTAACCAACCGGATGCGATCAGAAACACACCGAGCACAAGAAATACGACTCCAAGGTGGAGCATGCCGACCGAAGAAACGACTTCATTGTCAGTCGTTCGTGTCTTTTTGTAGCGACGGCGCTCCAAGCTGCCGGTTGAGCAATGAGGGGAAGTGACGCCGGACTCGGTGGACTGAAGTGAGTAGCGACGTTCTCGCGCGCGCTGCTGCTCGGCTCGGCGCTTACGTTCGCGGCGGATGGCGAGCGCCGAGTGCAGCCCCACCGCATGCATCCTGCAAGCACGGGCACGGGTGAGCGGAGTGAGCGACGTGCGGGGGGCCGCAGGCGCGGGTAGCCGCACGCCGGCCGGAGCGACCGCCACCCGTGCCCGTGCCGTGCCGCGGTAACATGGGAAAAGACTTGATCATTATTGAATGGTAACAATAATGTCTGCAGTGCGGAAGTTGAGTGTTTGTAAGTAATGTTAATTGCATTTTCATTTCTAGATATTATGATCTAATCATATGTATAACAATTGGTAAATCAAGTCTTTTCAAGAATCACAATAAAGATAACATAGTATCGAAATATAATCGTTATTTCGTGTCATCGTTATTAATAGTCAGGTTTCCATGAAATGCTTTTAAACATTTGAGTTTAAATGGGTCTTAAAATGGTGAATATTGCACAATATTTCAGTTTCATTTTCTACTAGGGTAGGGTACTGAAAAATGACCGAATGTAGTACGTTCCTGTCAAAGTCCCGGTCATGTGCATTTAGTTACTGTTTTGTGTTTAATGGATGTGCAATTGTTATTAAAGTTGAAATATTATCTCTATCTAACTACTGCGAATAATTACGTTTTTTACTAGAAGTTAGGTACATCTTAATTTCACGGTCCATCTCCAGCATCTTACTTTGATTACTTGGAATGTTACGTGACGTAATAAACATTTTTTTAATTTTTGTAATTTATAGGTTTACGAATCCTTTTACAGTTGCAGCGTTGGAAATATTTTTTTTTATGAATAAAAAGGCCAAATAAATGCGAGTTAGCGGGCAATAGAATCGTAATTTGCTTGTGTTCAGTGAGAGACTGTACCATAACGTTGAGGAGTTTAAGCGGTGGTATGACATCCGTCGCCGAGTCGGACTGACAAAGGTGCAAATATTAATTTCAATATTATATATATTAAATACAGAGAGGAGTCTGAAGAAACATCTTTAAAGCGTTATAATTTCAATTATCTGCAGTAAAACCTCCAATCTTTTGTGCGCACAATTTCAATTTCAGTCCGAAGCATTCCATAATTCAACAAGCTATTAAGGCCGCATTTTATGACTTTCGAAACATTCTGCTCGCTGTCTCTTTTACAACATAAAGCCTATTATATCGCATAATTCTATAACAAGAACGTTCCAGTATATTTTAAATAGAGACATTTTAAATATTACAATAGAGTGGAACCGCTTGTGCGAAAATAAAAATAACTTCCATTCCTTAGAGTTTAATTTTATCCTTAGAGTTTAAGTAATCCGCGATGAGCTAGGCCGAGTGCCGTACACTTCGACGTTTCACCAGTCGTCCGACTATGGAATAAGTCGTGAGTCATTGCCTTGCACCGAGTACAATACTGAACTCTGAGCCATTAACAGAAAATTTATGTTAGACAAATCCAATGGTGCGTGATCCGTTAATCGATCCCGGGAACTTATCGCGCGACTGCTGATTGCAACCAAGACGAACACGAGGCAGTTGTACCTTCCTTATGAATAATAAATGTTTTGAATAAAAGAATAAAAGAAAAATGTATTCTTCTTTCATTTCGATTTTGTTCCTTTTTTGTTTGTTTCTTGTATTGTTTACGTTAGAAACTTGAAGGGTTTCACAATTTTAGAGATCTAGCAATTGTTATACCCGGAGTTATGTGATTGTGTATGTTTTACTAATTTTCTACTGTAGGCAAATATAGAGCGTTAGTTATGCTACATGCACAGACCCGACGTGCAAACAACTTTACTTGCGAGACATTATTTATAAAAAAAATGAAAATGATGAGTGTTTACATGAAGCAGGATAGCTGAGGGCTTTCGCTTCGCCGACTCTCGAGTTTAGCGTCATATTGACACTCCGGCACGAGTGGCTATCGAATGCTGTCGAGTTTCCTTTCAGTAGGTACAGTCTTTCAATAAATATCGATGAGTATGCGTATGACGGCTTGTGATGTGACCACACGTGTACTCCGCACTCGGTTCACATAATTCGTCGCAATCGTAGAACAATGACGGTTCTGATATTTACTAGCTTTTCAGGAGAGCACTTTGACGATTTGTTTTTACGTTAAATAAACAAACAAATCCGTCGGTGTTTAACTCTGTATCTCCGTTGTATAATACAGAATTAGAAAAACGTTTTTGTTTTATAATAAAGTTAAGTAAATTAAGTATTTCAAGTAAAAATACGCCAAGAAAGATTTTTCTGAAAAAAACAAATCCGTCGTTCTTCTACGACGACGTCTTAAAACGTAGGCATGTGGGGGCTTGATCCGGTTAGCGAGACACTTTAGTTCGTATTCAATGATTTATAAATCGATTATTATATTCATAGACCATACGGTAGTGTATTCTTTTTTAATTAATATTTTTCTTACCTCCAATCGTCATACCGTATCATTACTATATTATCGCGCCGGGTTTGTTACAAAGTAAGCAGTGAGCATAGAGTCACATATCGCAATCTATACTAATCGTTCGTGTTTCGTGTACATTCAACAGTCCCTTCATACAATCATACCATATTTACAACAATAATATTCCATTTAAATGCAACACAACATATATTTGATTCCGTATTTATTCTATTGCCTGCCTTTAGTTGGTTGTGTTGGTTGCAAGAGCGATTGCCGATCAGGACGTCTCGGGGTCGATTCCCGATTCGAAAACTGCAAAATTTTTCTAATTTCGATTTTTTAGTAGTGGTACGGAGTCTGGTTATTTGCAATTCAGCACCTATTCCATGATGGGACGTAAACGTAGCTGGTGAACGTAAACCTAACTAGTGGGGAGTGTTCTGCATTCCTCTGCATACATCTTCATATTTTACAGGCGTGAAGTTACGTATTTATTCTATGTCGATAATTTGATTCTGAATTCATAGGAAGTACGCTTGGCAGATATAATAATAATCCAGTTCCCTATACTCTCCGAGTTCAAGATTTTACAGCTGAATAATAAAGTTTATATACGATCTACTATAATAATATGAATCTAGCAACATTTCAGACGAGGTAATAAAGATTTTAATTTTGAAAAGGTAATAAAAGTGATTGATTTAAAATGGATTTAGCCAACAATGATTAACGACTTCGAGGAAATCCTAAAGCGCGAATCATCCGCGCTCCGGCCGGCGAGCCCGGCGGAAACATCTGTCGAACAACATAAATATATAATACAACAATATAAATATAGACAATAAACAGGCAACGTTTGTAGTTGTGTTGGTTTATTTTCATCGCTTATCAATAGTAATTGGGAAAATCATAACATATGCTTTGAACTAAAAATTATAGTTTTTCTACAGGGTATGAAGAGATATTTTTTTAACAGTTACCATTAGAGAGTACTCTCAATTTTCTTTCTCAAATGGTCATAAGCAAATGGTCATAAACTAGAAAAGAAAATCCTGTCATAAAATAGAAAGGGTTTGAGGTGATTGATTTTTTGTTAAGAATTTAGAAAATAGTTGTCTCTTGTTGTGAATGAATTGATGTAAATGTGATGTTCTAATTAAAACCTGGGCAGTATAATGATTTCGATCTCACACGCCATACTTACTCGTTAAATTACCTTCATTATTTTCTAATAATATTAAAGACGACTTGTATAAACATTCATGTTCCATCTCAGAGCACATCTGCGCTTTTCATGAAGCGACTTCGCGGCGAAATCATATCTACATATTAATACGTGAAGCATCCACCTTTTGCTCCCTTTTTACGAACGGTGGGCGAACGAAATAGTATGAATGTTGGCACACCATAAAGTTCAGATGGGGGATTGTTGCACAAAGATAGTATTTTATGAAATAAAGCGTTACAAATGCATTATTTTATCGCAAAAACCACCTCACGCACACTGACTAAACACATGCTTACAAAACACTGTACGTACACGTCAGTAGAGATGCTGATAATAATATATCCGTATAATTATTTAG
This sequence comes from Mysoria sejanus stolli, assembly GCA_018245835.1. Taxonomy (NCBI): domain Eukaryota; kingdom Metazoa; phylum Arthropoda; class Insecta; order Lepidoptera; family Hesperiidae; genus Mysarbia; species Mysarbia sejanus. The sequence continues at coordinate 2,387 of DWEJ01002706.1, read as the reverse complement.
AAATATCGACATTTATTACTAATATTTTACTGGATGATATATAGATAGTTTGATATTGAAATGTAGCTATCGGAGGTTGTAATTTTTAAAATTATTTTTTTCCTAATTTTTAAAAAGTTATCTTTTTTATAGTCAAGTAACTTCAAAAAGTACTTTTTTTATAGTCCTCATTTTCTCTTACGATAACCTTAACATTCAAATTTGAAATTTAAGTGAATTGTGGTCGAATTTTGACCAGTAGGCGGCCACTAGTCATATATTAAAGAAGTATCATGAAATACTGCGTATTTGAAGATCATAGTCAAGTATTTAAACTTTACTTACTTTATCATAAATGTGTTATTATAGTCTGCAAAGAATGATGTTCACGCCTGTAATTGGCATGCATACATGCAGGTAAACCAATTGTACAGAGTACAAAGTTATGAACTGTGTGTGATGCTGTTGGTGAGTAAATAAATAAAAAAGCGGTATTGTACAATGAATTATTCCACACAACGTTTTTTAAAACCTACACCTTCAGATGAACTTAAGCATTTAAAAAAACACTCCTACCTCTATTATGGTATTCCTGTTAATAATTGTATACTCATAAATATATACATATACTCCTAATTTTACAGCTGGGGGGTAGTGAGTACAATCCAGGAACAGTATCTATGTAGCGAGAACGAATATTAGTTTTGTGGCGTGAAAGCCTGTTTATAGAAAGTTATAAATGTATCAAAGACTTGCTGGCACCGGATGTCGTATCTAAGCGTCGATCTCGACAGCAGCTACAGGTACTCGTACATGTTATCAACAAGCGGTGTTCCGTTGGAGTCGCGCCAGCAAGACTACCTGTCTGATCATGGCAGCCTGATTTATCGTTCTCGATTCGAATATAAACGCAATGTGAATTTCAGTTATTAATTTGTTATATAAGGAGACATCATTATGTTTTTTCGAACACCAAGGTAATTTAATGCAAAAAATATATAAGTCCATGTTTATATTGTGTAATGAAGGCAACATCTCAGTAGTACTTACAATGATTTGTTCGACATAAATTCTCTAGACACAACACTCTGTAAGTTTTTAAAAATATTCAATTACGGAATTCAAGTTTAGTGACAACTCCGGTATGGATACAATCTTGAATACACATATTACAAGTAAATACACGAATAGGAAGCGAACTGAAAGTTGTTAAAAGTTAACTGGTACCGAACACGGTACACTTTTAATTAAAACGCACTTCCTTGTTTTGAATAAGGTTTGAACGGTCTGTCGCGGCTGCTATCGTTGGAAGTTGTTTAAAGCCTGCTACAGTCGCGACAGCAAACAGCCGCAAACCTGCACTTTATTTTTACGAGTACATACTTCTCTGATCAACTCTGTAATTATTTATGTATTGCCGTAAACTGGCTGTGCAGTAGTAGGTAATACTCGTAAGTAGTATATCTCACGGCATAATTTGAAATACATCAAATTGTTCAGTAAATATTCACGTGTTTTTATGTCACGTGGGAAATGAACGCACGTCGAGACGTGGAGTAATTAATCTTATTTACGGTGAATAGGCCGGCTTATGTCGCGACATCGGACAGGTGTCACGGCGCTTATCAACAAGTTGTGGCTACGCTTGGCGTAGCGCCAGTGCCGTGTGTTTATTCAGCAAGTTAACCAAAGTAAATTACAACTAAGTATATAGGTTTTTTATTTAGCTTAATCACGAGTTAGAAAAAAGGTTTTTATTAAACTAACATTAAACATCGACATATGGCAGTGCGAATATCGCTTATCAATTTTCTTTTCTCAGTTTATCATGTCGATTTTTAAACTTCCATAGCAGTGCTATATTCTTATAATCAAATTTTATGAATGGTTTTTATCATTAATATATACAAGCAAAGTACAGCTCACTTCATATACGAGTCGTGACACAATTTAAAGTAACCAAAGTAACGGCTTTTTATCAATCGTCCAAAGAGTAACAATAAAAGTAATCATGCCTCATCTTGATGTAACGAGAGTAGTGTAGTACATTCTAACGTTTCACCAGTTGCGGTGACTCGCCACCACAGAGTAGGCGAGGAGCCTACTGCTACATGCCAGGCGCTAATCTACACTCCGAGCCACTACTAGACATTTCAATTAGAAAAATTCAATAGTATCCGACCCAGGAATCGAACCCAGGACGTCGTGTCATCGTGTCATAAGTTGATGTTATCGTCCATCGATATCTGCAAAACTAGGATTATTGGAATAAGTTAAGTCTTAATAGTATTTGATTTAATTTTTTTATTTATCTTTGGAAAACAATAACAATACCTGAAAGTATATTATAAAACTCGTTGACTGTCTCGTTGTCGTGTTGGTTGCGTGTGCGACTGTCGATCGGGAGG
>DWEJ01002705.1:0-11165 GCA_018245835.1 Mysoria sejanus stolli | reverse complement strand
TCCTAAAAACTGGCACTGAATTATCACAGTACTTAACGGCTCAATTCCTTGCCGAAATACACAAATCACTATGCTTTCAAGAGCGTATATGATGTTAATATTTGGTTTAAATGCGAGTTTATATCAATCTACATGCTAACTTAAACTCTACTACTAAATTGTTTCGCAAGACATTATTTTCCTGTTTACACTGACAATACCACAAAGAAAGAACATGGGTTAGTAAATGGAACTTTAATTATGTAAATGGATAAAACTGTATTAATATCAATGTATAATATTAAGAGGCATCACAATAACATAAACACATATAATGCAAGGGAAGTGATTATCGAAAGTAACTGTATAATTATTACATAAAGAGATGAAGAATTGAACAAATGCTATAATATATACATACATTCAAAATAATTTTTTTTAAATAAAATGGATGTAAAACATGGAAGTAGTAAAAAACGATTAGAAATAATAGTTTAAAGAATAATATATATTTACATTTTAACAAACAATCACATTGTATTGGTTATTCATAACACCTGTTGTTTAGAAAAATAACTTTGAATATTTTAATTTTACACAAAATGGTTCAAACTGTTAATGAAATTTTAATCTTAGCATTCAAGTAGACAAAGTTATAAAAGGACAGTCAGCGATTATAATACTGATTATGTTGACTTGTAGTAATAAATAGATTAGGTATATTTACATGAATTATTATGAGATTACATTTCTTTTAAAAATAGATAGAAAACAAACAACAGACAAAATAAAATTTACATAACATATTTAAATTGTATTTGCACACGGGCACATAAAAATATCTAAATGTTACTCAAGACACAGATGTATCGGCTACATTACTATTAGAAGTTAAACAACTAAGATATTGTAAATGACAATTCTGTCATAGTAGAACACTTCCTCGACGGAGTGGACGGCGAAAGTCGAAGGCTTGGTATAAAAATGTCACACTGAATGAACAGTACTTAAAAAAAAAGGGTCGTGAGGATATCGTGGTTTGTATTCGGCTGGATAGGGGTGATGGTGAAGAGAAGGGAGAGAGTTGGATGGTAGAAGAGGTGGGGGGAGGCTCACATGGGCACGTCGGCGACGTATTCGATGCTGAGCAGCAGGTCGACGACGTCCTGCGCGTCGAGCCAGCGCCAGGGCAGCGCGGCGCGACGCGGGCCGCAGCCGGGCCGCCGAGCTGCGCCGCTCAGCGCGCACACGGCGCACGCGAAGCACACCACGGCGAATATCTGCACCAGCCACTTCAGCGACTCCCTGCGAACGAGCCATTGACTCACTACCCAGTCTCACTGCTACTAGTTGACACTGGCAGCAAATATGTTATCATTTATAAAATAGTATCCTAAAACATATATAGAGGAAGCTTATATTTCAAAGAGAACAGTATGTCTGCTGCTGGTGTAAAAATGAATAACTTGAACAATAATTTATACGACATTTATACCGTTTCGCAAATGATGATTGTTTTTTCTTTTAATTTGTTGGATACATTAGAATCATTGTATAGTATTCATTATTTAGAAGTTCAATAGTTACTGAAGTTTCAAATTAATTCAAATACTTATAATAAAATATCTGAACAATATATTTCGAATTCCTTATTTGCGAAACAAAATTATGTAACAATCTGTATGAAAGATAATTAATCTTTTATACAGATTTTAGACATTACTAAATTTATTTCTACCACTTAACAGCAACCTTTACATTAATGTATTCCACTACAACGCCAGCTAAAACTTCATGAATTTTATTAATTTCTAGTATAACTATCAAACTTATTTCGTAAAGGACTTCACTATTATTACAGAACATTCGTTTAGTTGTAACTTTTCAATAGATGTCAAAAAATATTAATACAATTCAACAAAATATCTTTGTTATAATAATAGGTATAGTAAAGTTAATTATGTTTAGGAAGCTAAACAACATTTTATATTTCTTACCATAAAAATTTCCTTAAGCTGCGACTGGCAACCCTGTCCTTTCTCTTCACACAATCTGAGCATGGCAGTTCAGTTTGTGTGGAAACTGTTAAAACTTCTGGAAACAAATTTTTGTATCTACTTGAAACACTGTTATTTACACTGAATAATACTGCATATTGAATATTTTTACAATACTATTTAAATACAAAGGTAAAATAAAAACATATTACTGTTACACCTTGGGCTTCATGTGGCACTGAAATATGTGTTGAACAATTTTGCTAGAAGATTCAGTTAGACGTAGTTCAAACAAAACCATCCAACCACCTCATACATGCTTCGAATAAAAAATATCTGCATTGTTGGTCGAGGAGTTGCATGTGTGATTGCCGATGGACAGGTCCTGGGTTCAAAGCCTGGATTGGATACTAATGGATTTCTCTAATTTGCCACATCTAGCGGAGGCTCAGAGGCTGGATTTGTGCCTGGCAATAGGTACACCATGTAATCCAGAATGGACCAGAAACTGGGAGTGTACCACACACCTCTTTAGAGGTTGCAGATGTGATATTGCATTGTGATGTGAGGTGTGATGCTGCATTTTGCAGTATTAACTACTACTAATATTACTACAGACTGAGGTAATAAGATCCCACATTATTTTAAAAAGTATACCATAAACTTCAAGTTATTACTACCCAAGTTAAACTCAAAATATTTCTGTTATATAGAGGCATGTCAAAAATTTCCTCCATTAGTGAAAGCAAGCATATTCAGTGTTAAGATTTTTACACAACTACAGTAATTTTTTTTTCAAAACCATATTGTAAATGATCACAGGCAACATATTAACTTAATGTGATTGCAGTAACTGAAATGGAAGAAACTACAGTATAATCAGTAAATAGTATTAAAAACTATATGTATTAAAATTAAAATATGCCATCTAGCTACAGTTTTACATTATTTTCAACACTAACAACAACCACCACCAGTTTTAAGTCTAGTAAGCACAACATAGTAAAAATATTATTTGATAACTAAAATTCTATCATAAAATATGTTAAGACAATACAATCTACCATATTCATTTAACTTTCATTACCACTTTCAGTTACAACTTGTGTTAAATATGTTTCACAAAACATTTTCTCTATTACATCCCCTTGTTTAATGCTAGTAGATGCTAGTACACATAACTTTGACTCTAAGACTTTGATATCACCTTGCAACATCTTGTTCCTGTCATTGGCTTCTTCGACAAAGCCCTGCAGCATAGCAAGGTTGACCTCATATTTATCCAGTTCCACTTGCATGTTACACAAGGTTTGGTGTGAATGTTCAATGTCTTTTTCCAATTTCTGAATGTATCTTTTGGATTGCTCACAATCAGCACAGTTCGAGCAATCAATACAACTTTGTACATTGTTATTGTTTTCAAAATCATATTCGTTCATATTAGTTTGTGTGCACACAGTCTTATTGCTGCATAGTTCATTTTGTTCATTCAAATAAGATTCAATTTGAATGACTGTTTGAACAGCAGTGTCTATTAATGTTTTATTTGTTTCACACTGAACACAGATTGTGTTTTTGCAATTAACAACCTTAAAACCTGAGTCATTGGAATCACTTTTGTTGGAAGTTTCATCCGTTTGTGTAGAGACTGTTATAAGTGATGTATCCAGGTTTTCAATTGGCGTTTTGGAGAAACGTTCGTCTGGGTCTGTTATGATATTACGTCTAGACATGTTACAGAAGCTAAGTCGAATTTCGTCGAATAAAGATATATTGGTGGATCTGCCTTGATCTTCTCTTAATGCATTAACAAAGGATTCCTCGTCTAATATACGGTGCTCTGGTGGGGGTAAATAGGCATGTTAGAAAGCATAATTGTTTTGCCTGTAAAACTATAAAAGCGTTAATTTGTTAATTGAAGCTTTACAGAATAAAATTGGTGAAAGGTGCTCAAGAAAAGTGCTTGGTCCCTGTTGGTTTCTGTCCCATATTAAAACACACATGGAGAGCAACAGAAAAAGCATAACAAATATAATCACTGTGCCAATATGAATAATGAAGTGAATATTTGATTACAATTGATCATAACTCTATTGAACAGTCTTGATTGGCGTTTTACGTAATATGATGCAAACATGGCAGCTAGCCAATGAATCAGAACCGGAATAACATCAACACTGTTTACAAAACCCAACATTGAGATACTGTTGTTTATAAACACTTTCATTTTTTTCATTTATTTTTTTCTATTTGCACAAGATACTATCATCAAAAGTGATCTAGATACATAAAGATTATTCTTGAATTTACATTTTTATGCATTCTTTTGGGAATAATGAGTGCATTCATTACGATTTACTATTTAACATCATGGAAGTGACCTTCAATGAATGTTTAAGTTTTTACAACTTCCCAAATGAGGCTTTAATTTGAAATATATTTGAAATGACACTGGCAATTAGCTAGTTGTAACAGACATGAAAGGGTGTAATGTATCTTTAGCTCACCCTGAGTAAATCGGCTGTCCGCATTGAGACTGTCGAGCGCGGTGAGCATCTGGTCCTCAGTGTAGCTGATGTCGATGGAGCGGTCCATGCGCAAGTGGGTCTGGTTAGATTTGTTCAGCATTTCTTTCAGCTCCATTTCTAAGCGCACCTAGTAAGTAGAATCAATTTTAGGTAAAGTATGTGTGTGGTTTCACTGCTCAATATTAATGTTTGGCTGCAATATTGCCTAATGAAAAGTGCAGATGTGTCCTATGATGGAGCATGCATGCCTAGACAAAACCTCACATTCAAGTCAAATTAAATCCATGAAGTATACCTTATCTTTAATGATTTGCTGCATGAACTCTTCCTGATCCTGAAGACGCGCGGAGAAGTCTGCGTGCTCGGTGCGCAAGGTCTCATTTTCTTCCAGAAGCGTCGATTGACGACTTGCATACATCTCGTTGATGCGGTGACATTCATCCTTAGATTTGGTCAATTGCTCTTGAAGTGTTAATTTCTAGAAAACAATACATATTAATGAGTACATTAGTATATATAATAAGTACATATAACTGCTGTATAGGAAACCATTTGAACTTATAGTAAACAAAATATAAATTTGACTGCCATGATCAGTGATCAGAGATAGTTGGAAATGAAGATCAAGAATAATTATAATCCAGTTATAAAACTGCAAGGGCTGTCTTTAAGTACTGACCTCAGTCTCCAACAAGGCGACCTGTTCCTGCAGCACCCTGCCGCGCTTTTTGACGCCATCCAGCTCGCGCCGCGCCTCGTCCAGCGCGCGCTCACTGCAGCACAGCCGCTCGCACACGTCCTCGTAGTCGCGGCGCACGTGCGTCAACGTTATATTCTCTTCTCTCAGCCTGTAAGTTCAATTACAGTCTAATGACATGATAATAATTTAAGAGCATAGTTTACATCTGTTAATAACAACACTTTTGACACCAAGTGTGTGAAGACAGATTAAAGCCGCAGTAAAGTTAAACGAGGATGAAGTTCTACTAAAATTGTACAAGTAATCCTTCACTGTACACTGCTTTAAGTGAACATTGTATTCGATTGTATGGACCCATGGGGTACAACATTACATATGGAGTATATCAAGTTGTGTCAGTATGCAGAAATATGCATTAGTGACATACATACATATTGAGATGTGCTCGCAGCGAGTCGCGCTCGGCGGTGATCGCGGCGAGTGCCTCATCGTGCTGGCGGTCCGTGAAGTCGAGCTGACTGCGCAGCTGCAGCGCCAGGTGCGACTTCTCGCGTAGCTCGCACTGCAGCTCCTCTAGCAGCTGGAAACCTAGCAACACTATGTACAGTTATAAATTCAACATATTGCAATAAATATATGCAAGGCTCTGTATAGTATGTATCATATAAATATACTTATATGAGTTACTATAGTGAACACAGAAGTTTGCCCACCAATTAAATTAATTATTGTCTTCTCATCATTATTAGCCAGTGTTTCTCAGTTGAGGGTGGCATTTGGGTCAATTTGGTACAACTAATGTTTTAATACAACATGAGGATACTTTTAATAGTTAAAGTGTCACATTTGCAATATTACCTTTAATATAATATACACTCACCATCTGTAGAAATACCGGAGTCGGAGTCATGAGGGGCTTGTCCACATTTTAAATTGAAACTGTAATAACATATAAATTGGCACCTGTTAAGAACACTTGAAAAAATTATATAAATGATTTCATAATGTATTCAGTCCACAGTATTCAAAGACAGGGTCAATGTTGCAACAATAAAAACACACATGAAACTTAAGTCAAGTGTTTACTTATTGCTGCCAGAGAGTTTATACAGAGTGAATTTATAAGTTTAGTGAATTTATTATAGTCATGATTCAGGCATATTTATTTTAAACACATATCATAAACATTATCAAGTCAACTTTATTGTTTGCTTTCTGTCCAATGGATATCAGCTTATTTGATATAGTCTTACGACTGAATATTTCAGTCTAACACTACTGTAACTATCAAGTGTAAAATTTATTAAAAATGACAATTTTAATATTGTCTACTTTCATTTATAACTCCCTTAAATACCATAGTTATGTGCACATTCAGTTATCAGTTCTAATAATACTAACAAAATTATGCTTGAACATCATACACAGGTATCTGATCTCAGAGTAAGCACTTTGTTTCCACTCAGACAAGGACCAAATACTTATGCTCATCCAAGATCAGATCCAGCCTTGCCACCAGGGGGGGTCAAATTTTAAATATGAACCTTCCCCGATAATGTTTGCAGTCAAAAATTATATTAAAATTATTATTATATTAGTCAACAACTATACTAAAATAATTAAATATTGAAAGTACTTAAATACAAACTATACTGATACTTTGAACTTTATAAAAACATGTTTAACTATCTTAATTAGTGGTCCATCTAAGAGGGGAGGGGACCCCCTAGATCCACCCTTGTGCTCATCACACAAATATTTATTCTAGGTAGGAATCAAACCTACAACCTGTTTCTCAAGATTTAGGTTCACTAACTAAGAATAAATAACAGATTTTTACTGTACCTTTCTTCCAAGTCAAATTTGATTTTTTGGCTTTCACTGTACTCATTGAGTGTTGTTGCTAATTTAGCCACTGTTATTTCGGGGTTAGTCTGATCTGGGTCCAATAATAATCTTAAGTAGCTATATTCAGCCCTAAAAATTACATTGTATTTGTCATAAAGTATTTATTCGAGAGTACTTGTTTGTGCAATAACCTGTCAATAAGATGTAATAGTTATTGTCAAGTTCCATCTCCGAGCAGGAGCATTGCAATTGGCAGGGGCTGTTATGCTGAATAAGCCATTATACTATGTATTTTTTTCATAAATCCGTAGACTGTAAATCATGTCTGAATAGAGAAAGAACGCATCCCTTGACCCCTAGCCCTAGACCACATATTATAAGAAGTGACTAAAGCCAGCAATAGCAGATCATTGTATGGTGTGATATGCCTAGGCACAGATAATGAAATAAACATCTAAACACTTAACATCTGAAGTATAATGATTCCATTAATGTTCATTAGTAACACATACATACATTGAGCTGTCTAGACACAAAAAAGGACATGTAATAGAAAAGTCTGCTTTAAATTATCCATAGTGCTTGATAAGCATTATGATTGGGGTCATATTTGCATGTTTTGCAGTTTGATATCTTCATGCTTGTTATTTAAATTGCAATAATTGCAAACATCAAGCAAGGCCTTACAGTATTCAAAATGACATTTGGTTTGAACTAAGTACAGCCTGCATTATTAACTTTCAATGATTCCTTAGCCACCTGTTCTGTCTTTGTTTGAGTAACTGCATTTTAGGTACTCACTAGATGAGGAATCCTAATGTAGGGCTCTGAAGCTTGCTAATGATGCTTTAATAATATTTGTTGTATTATATCCTAACAAATCTTATTGACAGGTATATTTGATGAAGTATGCATTTACAAGCCTTTCTGGTACTTAAATACCAACAAGTATGAAGCGAAAATGAGAGGAGATATGAATATTTCAAACATTGATGTCACTGTATTACACATATTTCTCTTCCTTCGTATGATAAACAAGGAATTCTATAATTAAACCTATGAGCAAATAACTAAAACAACTCCAGGTTAACGCTCCACATTTAAATTGAGGGCATACAAACAATTTTAACAATCATAATTTACAAGTTTATAACCTGATATAGTAATGCTTTCAATACAAAACTTTAAAAAATGTAAATACATACATAAAAAAATATATGTTTGGGAATGAAATTATATAAGAATAAGTAACTTACTTGTTAGTTTTTACGAACGGCGCGAATTTATCCATTAAATCATTAACGCAAAGCGTACCCGAACTTTTGGCACCGCAATAGTCAAAAATCTGGATGGCTGTTACTAAATATTCTAAAATATAAGAGTAAAAACGGTCATTAATTAAAATGATAATGAAATATACCAACGCGTAGTCTTATAAATAAATTGTTTCTGTTAAAACTTACCGTCCATACTTGTGTCTCCGTCTTTATTCATGTTTGTCAGATATAATTCAGATTATCGTTAATTAAAAATTACACTGTAATAATTACCAGGCGTGCGCTTCAACGGTCACCGTTGTTTATTTTTCATTAGCCTAATCTAAATAAATTCGTTACGCTAGACCGATGTACTAAAATAGGTTTGTAATAAAACGGTTTTACGTTTATAGTGTAGTATCACTTGTCTTTTTTTACCCTATACTTTATCGATATCGACAGATAGATACTAAAAAAAAGCTATTATTCATTTAATAATAATATTGTCAATTTCACTGGTATTATGTTCCTGAATGTTTTTTATGACTGTGGCTTTTTGTACAAATTTAAGTTTTTAAAATACGTTTATTAATAAGTGTTGCCAATATGTATTTAATGCATATTGAAAAACCACTTGGACACTTAATACGATTTATATTTTTTGCAGCTAAACGTTATGACCCAAAATACAAATAATCAATGTTCCGAAATGTCATCATAACGTAACTTCACGCCTGTAATCCCCGAAGAGGTCAGAGGAATGTAATCATAGGGTTATATATTATTACATACGTACCTATTACTATATAAATGGAATAATGGTTAACATGCCACAAATTATATTGTTAATTTTTGTAATAAATATTATTCTAAACTAAACAGTTCTGACTTGTTTGCTTGTCCTATCGTTACATAATTATGTGCGTAAATTGATAATGTGTAATTGTAAAAAATATTAGGATATCCATTAATTACGTAATGATCTCTTATTTTATGTATTACAATATAAAGCTACTAATTAACAAATAACAATCTTAACCGTGGTTTTCATAAAACAGCTCGAGATAATTTAGATAATAGAGCTAGAGATAACTTCACGCCTGTAATCCCCGAAGAGGTAGGCTGAGGAATGCAGAACACTTCCACGTTTCACAATTTACCTTTACCTCCCAGTATGGAATAGGTGGTGAGCCTATGGACATGCATCGGGCACATATCCAGACTCTGTACCACTACTAGAAAATCTAAATTATAAAATTTTGTAGTTTTTGACCCGGGACCTCCTGATCGGTAGTCGCACTTGCAAGCAACACGATTAACGAGGCAGTCCGAGTAGAAGTCGATATGTAAGGGTTTATTGTTGTAGTATGTTATTGTTAAAGATTTCGTTTCTTCGCATGTTTTTTTAGTCGTGGTTTGGGCTACAATGCATCTAATCGCAAGCAAGGTGCATCCTAGAATGTAGCACGCTTAAAAAGTTATTACCCACTCTCATCTTGAATTTTTCCAAGTTATACGAATCGGGAAAAATATTAATTATACACTGGCATAACCAATGATTTTTTTGGGATTCTTGCGCTTAAATCCGGTATATAAGTACTTGCATCATGTCAGTGTCTGGAGGGAACATTCCGATTTGGAATGTATCACATATTCTCTCAATAGATCAGACTTAACTAAGAGAAAACACAATTTATTATAAAGTAAACCATTACACCCTTAATTTAAATTTTTACACATGAAAATATAAAAGTTGATAAAATTAAAAACAGACAATGGTAGAAATTTTTATATAATTTATTAAGATTAAAAATAGTAAAATACAGCATTTCTGAACTTTTTATCATTAAAATACATCTAATTAAGATTCGTTTATTATCGTACTCTTATTGTGTTGAGGATCTCTACTAGTCCACTGTGCACTTTTAGCATGGCGAGTTTCGTTTCGATCATTGTGAAGTCACTTAGCTCCATCTGGAAGGGAAAGGGAAAAAATGATGGTTCGAATGAACTACAAGAAAATTACAAATGGAAATGTGAAACATCAGAGAAAATGATTAATATTGGCAGATTTTTTAGTGCGCACAATACCTAAATGACATTTCTGACATGTGAAATATAGGATTTACCCCATCAGGCGGGTCCTTGTCCCTGGGTGGATACCTTCCGTACATGCGCTCACATATCGCACACAAGCCGCACCACGTTCGATATTTCAATGTGTTTTTGTCAGTCTGAAGAAAAAAAAAACAACATTAGAAAGCTAAAATGATTTCAATACGAGTGTTTCTATCCGGTTTTAATTCTAAACTAACACGCATAATATATAATACGGACCAAAAATAACAGGGTATGTATTTATTGTAAATTTACGTTATTGTTAATTTTACTTTGTTTACGAGCGTGATGTTACGTTAATTTCGGCAGCATTTGTGATAATGTTGGCAATATTTAAATTGCTTTTATTTAAATAGTACAAAAGATCAAAATTTATTGCAATTAAAAAAAAAACTATTACATCTCCAGTATCACTAGCTTCTTTCGAGCCTTGGTTCCTGTGGCCAGTGTCAAGTAATGTCAGCTTGATCTCATCAGGAATGTTCTCCTCCTCTTCATAGCTCTCCCACTCCATTGTTGCTTGAAACTGTTTTGTTTGTTCCACTGTCAGTATACCTCCCATCATCAGCATGAGACCTTCTGGAATATCCTAGAAATGTACAATTATAAACTAGTATGAATATTTAATCCTAGTTCGGAGGTCGTTGTTGTGGCAAACCAACACTCCAACACTATTATTACGAGTTTGCCGCTTGTCGTAAAAATAAATAAAAGCACTCGTTAATCACGAAGAAGTATA
>DWEJ01002704.1:0-11166 GCA_018245835.1 Mysoria sejanus stolli | reverse complement strand
CCAAAGAGCGCCATTGCGCCCTGTCCTCGACTTGCCGCATCCAGCTTCTGCCTGCAGCCTTTCGCAGATCATCATCCCACCTGGCCGGAGGGATTATAATATCCCTCCCTATAAAAAAATGAACATGCTCTCTGAAAAGATTAAACTTGTATACCTATACATATTTACGATGTATTTATTGAGACATTAAAAAATTAAAAAATTAAAAACCTTAAAAATTAGTATACATATTTACGACGTATTTATTGAGACATGCAGAATTCTTCTTTGTTGATCGCCACGGCATTGTCTGTAGCTGAATGCAACTCATTTGAATGTAATTGGGTCAAAGTTTCTACGTACCTAAAACCTAACTAAAGCTGTTTCTGTAATCTTAAATGTTCCTGTATAGTATAAATCCGGTTATTAGGTAGGTATTTATTGTCTAGCGCAGGAATCAACCTCGATAAAAAATATCCTATATTTGCTCGTGAACACCTTTGGAATCTTTTTTAAGAATTTTTGCATCAAAACACATTACCCATACAACACGATTTACAAAAATGGTGAAATAATTACAGCTCCTGATTTTGTAATCACTTCCTTTCAAGCCGCCGCGCCTCGTATTACGCAGTTACCTTTTTATATTCCTTGGTATAATATTAAGTAAATTTGAACCTTAAAGTTTTAGTCATAACGATCAAATAGTATCTTTACGTTAAATGGAACGCAACTATTTTATTACTTTTTTCATTCTGATGCTCTTACGCTATTACTTGTTTTAATTCCTTGCTTTTTACATTGACGATCAGTTTATTTAATTTTCAACTCTATTACATTCAGTTTAAAGATCACATAACGCGACTTAGTGATATGAAAGTGATGTATTATTTTCATTCATTCCGACGCTGCGTATTTTAATCGGTTGCCCTCCATTCATTTTGTTCGGGACCCGTCAACCGAAACGTGCTTGTAAAACGTTCCGGTTGCAGCTATCCCGCTCTGTTTCGCGCAATACGATATTTGCATCTCTATCTAAACACCGCACGACATCCTTAGAGAAGATTAGGGGAACTTGGCACGTTCCTGGGAATCGGCAGATGTGAACAAATTTAGCCAATGTTTGCTTACACCTACAGAACTTTGATAAACTCGACAATTGGCGCTTAGACGGGATTAATGGATTGTGAAAGATAAGGACGGTAGCCCAAGTTTTTTACATTTCGGTTTGCGACTCTGAAACTTCTTAATGCGAGTTTTAAAGTAGACAACTTTCTGAATGTAATAAAACTTTGATCATAACTGTACATACCTACTTAAAATGAGAATAAATCACCGTAAAATCGTACAATAACAAATTATATGTACATATAGAAGCGCGGGTAGTTAGGTACGCCACGACTTTATTTTTGTTTTGCGATGTTTTTTTTTGTAAGTTTCGTCTTGGAACAACTTATACCTGTATCATTCTCTCATCTTTAACCAGGTAGAGTCTATGTGGCAATCAGACAGTTGATAAAAATATACAATCTATGAGGTTATTAGTAATATATCTGCACAAATGAACGTCACGGTAAAGATCGGACCTACAGTCTATAGATATTATTAGCCACTGGACCTACAAGCAAATCTACTCAAAAAATTATTAAAAATACAGATTCTCTGGGTCTGTAGGTATAATATACATTGCAAGGCATTATCGCAAATTATTTCATTATTTTACGTAAAAATTGTAAACCTCTTGAACGCATACAAATTTATCATACGATTGTAACAAATTAACTCTTCGTAACATTGTATGTAAGCTGAAATGTAAACTAGGTTTTTTAAGCTTATATTTTTAATGACGATCAGTTCCGTTTAAAATAGTCAACAAACAGTAATAATTCTCGAAACATTTGCAAAAATTTATGAACGATATCTGTAGGTAGAAAATTACTACCTACTTGGTTTTCACCAATAAACTATTAATATTAAGCATTCAGTGCTGTAAACTCTTACATTATTATAGAGGCAGTATCAGAAGAATTCGTACCGCTCTTTTATTTATTACTCTCATAAAAATATAAACTATTGTAAAGGGTACCGAATACTCGAAAAGAGGCAAATAAATGGAAACCATAATAAATTACCGCCCATCAGAACAACGTCGCACGCCCACCCACCACGAACCCCCCACCCTATGCAATTTCACGAGTTCCAAGAAGTCTAGTTCATTATGACTAATCCTTTGTAGTTATGTACCTATAGTGTACAACGTTTGGGAACAAAAAAGAATGTTGGAGAACCTTCCTTTAAAGTAAAGAAATGTTTGCACGATTCTCGCATTTGCGATCAAAGTAATAAGTTTCAGTTCGATTAATGCTTAGATACCTACACTTAGCTAAGATACACATTATCTGTTTGTATGTTAGTAACTATACGTTTTGCCTGAATAGTAATGGTGCAGACCATAATAAAATTATACACGCCTATTATAACTCTATGCAAAGAAATATCTGTTCAAAAATTATCTACAAATACACGTTTTTACTAGATATTTTCGGTCATCTTTTATGACACACGATTTGTTATGATATGGTGTGTTACTGAACAAAAATCGTACAAGGCTGTCAACCTAAAGAGTCAAAAGTCGTATATTTGGTTAATAATGTGTCTTGTATCAGTAAATAAAGCAATTGACACATTTATGTCATTATTTAACAGGAAAACAGAATAATGAACGTTAAATAATAACTTATGTTTTTAAAAGAGCAACACCGTTACAATAAAAACTAACACACCAAAGCAATATGAACATAATAATATTATCGAACCAATAGAATAGACTCCCGCTGTTCGTGAGACACTGCGACACTCGTTCGTTCGACGTTCCCTCGTTCAATCGATCTCTTCTTACGTTATAAGCGCCTGGTACTTGTCACCAGTTTCGATTGAGCATTTGTCACCTGTTAATTTAATTGTGTTCTTTTTTTACAGTTATTCGAAAAAAACTTAGTTTCACAGTGATAATTAAAACGAATAGAATTAATGAGGTGTTTATTTACATTCAATGAAATGTCTTCTTTACACGTTACATTATGCACAACAGATGTTGACTAGGAGAAATGAATGGTAAATCTCATGGTTTATTCTGGAATAAAAAGTTTTTGGCATATTTATATGAATAGAATATCGGATATCTTAATTAATCTTATGTTAACTTAATTCTTATGTTGAAATGTTTAGTTCCAAAATGAGTTAAAATAATAAAGTCCAACATGTATTAACAGCTTAATTAATCACCTTACAATGTTACACAAATTCGAAGGTCAAAATGATTTAGAAACGAGAACTATTTAATAACTCAATAAAGATAATAATTTACAAGCGTGTTTTAATTAACCATCAATGAATTCGGGACCATAAATGTCAATTAACTTCCGAATGAAGATATATGTATGCATTGAATAAGATTATAGTGCATTCGAATATCGATTTAAAATTCAAATATTGAGATGGCATTTGATGTGTTGTATAGATCAATAAAGGATTTTAATGTGATCGCTTTGTATGTATATCAACCATGTTACATTTTAAATGTCACTTTAATTATCAAAAAAATATATATATTATTGTTTTATGGCGACAATATTTTGAACATAAACGAGTATAGCCGTGAAATCTAATTGTAAAAATATAAAATTTTCGCATATGCGCCAAGTTTTAAAAATACCGCGAATGTTTTCAGGTGCAAAAATTGCCAACATTGACGGTGTGACAAACAAACAACTCTAAATTACCTGCTCGCGAAGTTCAAAATAGTTTGCGTTTGCGAATTTGGCGCGTTTTACACTGCTTTATTTATGACACCTCAAAAATTTGTTTAGAAAGTTCATTCTCGGAGTTATCTTACCAGGCAATCAAAGTTGTTAATGGTCTCACTGACTGTTTCATTAGTCGAGCGGTAGCCGACGCGAGTGAGAATCGAGAGGCCCTGGGATCGATTCCTTGGTCGGGTACTATAAGATTTTTGAAACAAAGATTATCTAATCTAATAATTTACGCTGATGACAAACACTGGAAGTGAGCTGTGAGTTTATTAGACATTAACTGGGAGTAGATGAATAATTTTTATTGGTCAATAAAGTCCGAATTTATGCAAATGCGACGTAAAAATTGCAGTTTAGTGAGATCACGATGTTATCAAAATGATTGCGTGGAAATATAGGTATTCATCTTATGTTCTTTATGAAATATACAGATGCACATATGTACACATATACAGAGAATGACACAGCAATAGGGTGAATCCCTATATGGCGAGATGTAATCGTAACCGATAAAACGTGGGAGCGTACTGCACTGCTGTGCCTCACCCTTCGGAATTACAGGCGCGATGTTACGTTACGTTATAGTGAATTATTTGGTAAAAATTATGATTGTTAGGTTGTCTTCTGTTTTAATTGGTGTTTTAGCTACAATCGATGTGGTTACTTATAAGAAAATTATTAGGCAGCATCTTCAAAGACCTTTATAAAATATGGTTTGCGAAACCACGTGGTCTATTACGTAATAGTGTTTCTATTTACCTGAATATAACGTTTCCCTTTAATACTTAGTCTTGAAAAGTAAAGTAACATTGCGCTTGAGGTAACAATTACCAAGGGCATTCCATTTCTATGTAGATAGAGGCATGTTAACCTGCAAACGGTAACCAGATTGTAAGTAATTGACGACCGCGGTTGCCCGCGACGAACCATTTAGTTCACTCAACTGCTTCTGCCATTGAAATGTTTCAACTTACGGAAATTTAGGCTCTATTCTGATTCGGCTAATGTTGATATTCGACTGGCGGCGTGGCTGTCATTAGGCGCCACGGACTCGCGGAGGCAATTCGGAGCCGTATGCTTACGAAACATATGATTTATGTCAGTGTTCACGTGCGTGTTGTCTATGTGAGCGTGCGTTCAATAATGTGGCGCATGCGCGGTGGCCGCCACTGCCATCTGTTGACGGCCACGTGGTGCGCGGAGAGCGCGTGTGCAGACTCATCGATCCTGTCACCTTGGTTGGTTAATAAATTCGTGTGTAGCGACCGTAGAGGCCCGGGTGATGAGAATCGGGTTTAAAATTACTCTCATGCGCTAATTTTTAGGACTGTATGTGCAAATTAATTGGACTGGCAAATAGACGTTAACCTATCTGTTTTGTAACAGATATGATGTTAAGATAAATTAAACTTATATTATTTCTTCCTATTGTAGCTTCGTTCAGGCTAAAAGGCTTTAAAACTAACGATAATTTAAAAAATTAATTGAAAAAAAAAAAACTAGAGAATAATTCGAAGACGCTGGGCTTCATGACATTATTATTTTTCAATGCTAACTATTATATATGTACCTATGTATATATGATATAAAGGCATAAGTGATCGCTGGAATTTTTTAGCAAACATAGGATTTATTCGATCCATAAAAGTTCTATAAACAATCATTAATAGTATATACCTACATAATTTTAAATACATCGTGGAGTTTTAAATATCATTTAGGTACTCAGACCAATAAGACTTTTATTCCTGTTTTGGACTAAGCTGACTAAGGTAATCCTGTTTCTGACTAATGGTAATGTGACATCACACCTAGTATCGCAACAGGTATCCCATTAAAGGTGAAGAGAGATTCCAGCTCCTTATCAGTCTTTAGTCATATGATTACCATTTTTGAACAGTATCTATTCATTGAGTTTCCTAATGAAGCGCTCGTGAGTCGTGTCCAGAATAATACGTAGGTACATCTGCATGACATTATACATGAAATTTCGCTGCTTCCAATTATTGGGTGACAAGACACTATGTTTTTAAATCCAAGTCTGCTTAGTGATAAAAAAATTAATAAGAGCCGACATTCAAAACTGTCATGGAATATATTAGGTATAGTAATTTAATGACAAACACAACGACTGCGCGTATTGAGTGATTTGCTACATTGTACCTTAGAAAAGAAAGGAATATCGGCAAAATACTAAAAGGTACGTTTGATGGATTACGATTTCTTACCAATATATTCAATTATCAAAAAATAGATGAAGTGGCATTATACGTGTCGGGGCGACATAAGAATACGTCTGGCGCTATGCCGGGATAGAGGGTGTCGTAAGGGGCAGCTAAACTCGGCGCTGGTATTGGTATCACGCGGCCTAGGTACAGCTTTTGAAGCCTGAGGACATCAGCGTAACCGGTGCCAGAAACCGTGTTTTGCGATCCCCAATTCGCATTCCCAGCATGGGTATTATGGGCAAAAACATCTCAGGAGATGCCTATGTCCAGCAGAAATGAAATTGAAAAGATTGAATTAATTGTTCTTTTTTGTAATTCAAATATTGCATATACGCATATATGAATATACCTACTCATACAAAAATTCCTAATAATTCTAATAATGTGTCTTGGGTCACATTTGTAAATATAACCAATAGGTAATTATAATACATTTAACCTTTCCTAATCAAGTATTCAAATCCCAGGAATCATTGAACTTATATAATAGGTTTATTATGAGTATTATGATTGTGACAACCTCGTTGTTATATTGACGTAGGTACATATAAGATTCACGCGTATAGAGTTCATCGCTGAGAAATCTGCTTAAACGAGTTTTTTACAATCCTTCAGCAAAAATGTGATTGATAAATAATTAATAGATGAATTTGCTGTGTGCTCCTCTATTCTACAAATAAATGCTAAATTCAAAGATTCAAAGATTTTTATTGAACATAAAAACATTAATGCACAGATACAGATTGTTCATAATCGACTGCTATAGTTAAAAAGAAAACTGTGACGCAGCCATTTACGCCCACCTCTGGACAATGTGGACGTATGTTCAGCAAACTGAACTAAACAATTTTCTTTTACATACAACAAACGGTTGCAGAAAGCTTTAAAGTAGCGCACATATTATCAAACTGTATCTACTTATAATTTGTGAATTAATTAAAGACCTGGATTATATATAGCTGCTATGAATACTATATCTTTGATACATACAGATTTGACTTCCTAACAGGTTGATATATGTACTAACGATCTAGTTTTTCACATATTTGTTTTTAAGTATAAATCCGTGGCACTCGCAATACAATCTTCAATTTGCTTTCCTTTTGGGCTGGGACACTAATATCTACTATACGATACAATACCAATATCGACGTAAACAATAAATTACAAGTAACTTAAAAACATTTTTGGTGAATCTCTATATATCAATAGAGCATTAACGCGCTATGGCCTCTCGGCATTCAAGGTACCCAGCAGTAGAATCTTATATAAGTTACAGAAAGGTATGCCTTAACTGTTAACGATAACGCATTATTGACAATTCCTCATAAAGTTAACATATGAGATTCTTCGAAGTTATTAAAGAAAGTTATTCCTAA
The DNA here is from genome assembly GCA_018245835.1 of Mysoria sejanus stolli. Taxonomy (NCBI): domain Eukaryota; kingdom Metazoa; phylum Arthropoda; class Insecta; order Lepidoptera; family Hesperiidae; genus Mysarbia; species Mysarbia sejanus. The sequence goes on along the minus strand of DWEJ01002704.1, from coordinate 3,768 downwards.
GCAAGCGTGGTTGACTATTACGTATATAAAAGACAATCGTCTAGCTATTCTACTTACTCTGAATATAAAAATTGTAAATATTCAACGTTTAAGTAGTTTGAATTATCTGAAACCGTTTTATCACACACAACGTGTAGTTAATAAAAAGTATTTGTATCTGTAAAGTGAGAGTTTAAGGTATTAAAATGGGTGGCGAGCCTAATGGAATTAGGTATTATTTAATAATTATTCACCATTTGTGGATAATAATAGCGCCATTTTTCTTTACGGTTTGGACTCAAAATGTTCTATTTCAACAGCAGAACTTACAATGGACCTATTGCCCGAGACTCAGGATTTGTAAAAATCTTTGCAGCCTTTGTATAGTTTGCTAATCATGGAATGGATTATACTGAAGTGCTTATAGACCTAAATTACGAACTATCTGTATACGATAATTAACCAATGACACCTTTAGCCGGCTGTTGGATTAGTCTATTCACACTGTAGAAAGAAACTCAAATTATTATCTAATCTAATTAAATAATAAATTGGTACAAATTACAAATCACACATCTAACGTCCAATTAGGAGAAATTAATACAATGGTAAGCAGATAGGCAAGGGATAAGTAAACGTATGTACGTACGATACCATATGAATATGATATAACGTTTAAAATCTGAACAAATATTAGTGCTCATCATACAAATATTTATCATATGTGGTACTCGAATCGATAGCTCATCACTCACTTTCACTAATCACTAATAACTAATTAAGAAATTTATTTTGCCGGCAGTCAGTTTATTTCTGGTTTAATCAATTCAAGTAGAAATCAAATACGGAAATTTTATTACCTGAATGACAACATTAAATTTAAATCTCGAATGTTCTACAAACTTAACTGACATATCCTTTATCTTTTGGCTACAAATTCTTAAAACAAAGTATTAGTTCTAATTCTTTATTAATGACGGGTACAATTTACGTCAACCTATTTGTCGGTGCATTGAAGGCTTCTGAGATACTGACGCTATCGCTGGAATCCAGGGTATTGATGTAACGCAATTTACATTCCAAGTCGCGTTTGGAATTTAATCGCCTTAAATAACCTCGTTTGAAATATTTACAAAACGAAATCTACTGTACATTTAGATAAGAGGAAATATGTGCATTCCATGTCCAAGCTATAATCGGACTACCTTGACTACCTTGTTGGTTGAGTTATAGCGAGCGCGACTGATAATTGAAAGGCTCAAATCTCTGGTATTTTTGGCTTACCAGTTATTCCGTGATAAGACGTAAACGTAACTGGTGATACGTGGGAGTATACTACACTCCTTTGCGTGACTCTTCATGGATTATGGTAAATTTAATAATTACAGGGATTACAGTAATTAAATGGAGTATAAAGAGACAATTTTGTGTGAAAAAATTAAATATGTTCATTAATATAGATGTAGAATATTCCAATAGAACTGATATAAACTGTAGATTTAGATATATTTGTCAAACTGATCGCTGTTGGTGGCTATTTTAAAACGAATGGCCGCAGCTTGGACGTTGCGCAAACTATTTATGCAGGGCAGAATGCAGCGGAATTATAAAGCTACCGCCCATAAATAAGGTATTCTTGTAGAAGAGAGATAGAGAGAAAATAAACGCTTAATGCACTAAATACTTACACTGAAAGCAAAATCTTTCCCATCGTTTCATTGTTGGACAAGATATTTCTTATATTTTATCGAATTCTTGCATTACTTCACTTTTTCACCTTTTACATTGTATTCCCTATTAAATATGGCGTGGGTCCAGTACCATATACTTCGACTTACTACGAGGAATAACAAGTCAGAAAACTTCAATATTACCCTAATATTACCCTATAACGAGTACAGGCCCTCTCGTTCGGCAGTAGACCAACGAGGCAGTTAAATAGCTCTGTCAATATGAATATCTGTTAATAAGGAAAATTGAATCATTGCCCTTCCAAAACAATTTGAGGAGCAACAGTAATACAATTAAAAATTTCCCATAACTGATTACATATTCAGTTCGCCTCACTATTCGACAGAGAACTAAATTAACGACGTAGCTCAAGAAACTAGAAATCTAAAATATCAGTAGGCTGGCTATAGCTTTCAAATAACTTGAACTTGTGGGAGTAAACGGGTTCTGGAGTGGATACCACAGCTTCGTAAACGCAGTGTAGGACGTTGCCCGATTAGGTGGGTTGACGATCTGCGTAAGGCCGCATGAATAGGCAGGATGCCGCAAGCTGAGACTGCAGCGTATGGCGCTCATTAAAGAATCCTTAAGTACAGCTCTAGACTGTTACAAACTGATTAGGTATAATCAAGAATAAAACCTAATGTATTCAAAACAATGTCCAAAATCATAAACGTTGAAATAAAATATATTTATCGGGAGAATTATGTTATGTACAACGATTATTCTTTCAAGGACAATATATTTCTATCGTAGTCGTATTTCTTTAAACTTATTTTTAGAAATCCGTTGTAGAGCAAATCTACTCTACAGCGCTCTACTTTTCTCTACCCGCGATGCGACATATGTAAAACAGGTATTATGTCATTTACAGAAGCATGCAACAGCAAAGCAACTAATGCTGAATAGCAACAATAGCTAGTAAATAAGTCAAATAGAGGTAATAATGTTTCCCGTGATCGAGACTTGAACGAAGATTAGTACGTATTTCTCTTGTACTAAACGTTTGACTTTATCTAAGTATCTAAGCATCCTTGACGACATTTTACCGTCATATGTTCAAACATTCGTTTTTCCGTTTGAGAAGCATGGTTGACGGTCAATAGTGACGATGAAATATAATGTTACTAAAAACTTTTCTGTCAGTCCTGTATCCGATCAATAAAGACTAAAATGTCTTATTAACAATGAATACTAACTGTTTTATTATACATATATTAACTTTATATACATATTTATATATTAACTGTTTTACTGTTTTATTTAAGAGTCCTACCTACCTACGGTGTTGTTTAAGATTGGCTCCGAATTCAAATACCATTTATACAAAAATGTAACGTAAACATTAGTTGTAGTTTCGTATTTCATCATTGGTCTCAATTAAAATCGGTCAAAATTTATTTCAATAACAACATTTATTTGAAAGTGTATTTTCTCTCTAAGCGAACCAGTTAGAGTAGGTAGAGATGACGTCACGGGACCAGGGCATCATGACGCGTGAGGCAGTTAGTAGCTAATCGGCCACGCCCACTCCCTACGCCCCTCCAGGGCTCCGGATAGCCGCTAAGTTCTTATTAAGTGGTGGTTTACTTTTTACGTTTTTTCATGTAAGTCGTGGATAGGTCACACCCTGTGTGAATAGGTGAATAGATCTTGTGTTATTCGACGCCTACTTGATTACCCTTCTTTTAATTGCGTTGCTTTTCTCATTTTTATAAATCGTTGTAATTTGGGTAGGTATTTACATAAATAGAAAATGCTACGTTATACATAATACAGGAAAATATATTTAGGTATATAAAAGTTAACTTCACGCCTGTAATCCCCGAAGAGGTAGGCAGAGGAATGCGGAACACTCCCACGTATCACTAGTTTGTTAACGTTCCACTGTGGAATAGGTGATGAGTCTATTGCCATACACCGGGTACATATTCAGACTCCGAAAGTCCGAACCACTACAAGGAAATCTAAATAAGAAATATTTTGTAGTGACCCGGAAATCTAACCCGGGACCTCCCGATCGGCAGTCGCACTTGCAACCAACACGACCAAGGAGGC
>DWEJ01002703.1:0-11166 GCA_018245835.1 Mysoria sejanus stolli | reverse complement strand
TAGAGATATTTGGCACTCAGTGCTCTCTGCCTACCCCGTGAGGGACCCGGTGTGAAGATATGTATGTATGTATGTAAATTAATAATTTCGTTGTTGATGCACTGTGAAGCTTGAAGCTTTCGTAGTATAGTTTGAAACGAACAGTGTAGGTAGACAACGTCGTATAGCAATATAATTTTATGGTCATTTTTGAAGCGTTTTAGAAGAATATGTAAGTGTATATATTAAATGTAACATCAAAAGGTTAAAATATTAAAAACATATCTATTAAAACAGTACGAAAATGGAAACGTAACTTCACGACTGTAATCCCCGAAAAGGTAGGCAGAGGAAAATGGTACAAAAAAAACCATATACTATGAATGCACATACATCAAACAAGACAAAATTTATACGAATCACTATTAAAGCTACACAGATGTTCAGTATGCAAATGAATTTTTAATCGAAAACGTTAACTCGAGCTCGTAAACTGTCTAATGACACGGAATTATTTGTGACCTGACAACACTGCGGTGAAACCGCACTTGTACACGCGCTGGGAAGATTTTCCCAGAACGGCAACATAAATCAGAATTTACTTACGCGGGCGTGGACACATCAAAGAGACGGCGGGATGCAGGAGCGTACCGAACTAACGACTAATATTAACTTAAGGTGCCATCACATTGCAGCGGCGGCGACGGTGTCTGTTAATTGGTTTTCCTCCGCATCATCGCTGTGTTTGTGTGTGTGTGTGTTTTTTTTAATTCGAAACACTTACAAATATTATCGTTTAAATACTGTTAATATTATGGGCATAACCCCTCAGGAGAGGGATATATCCGGTAGGGACTGCAATAGGATAATTATGTTGATCTGTTTTGTTTTTCCTGTTGTCATTTTCTGGAGTTAGTTCATGTGTTTCATGTTCATTTACTGTTCAATGATGGTAAGGTCAGAGAAGTTAACTGGATGTGACATTGAGGGGGATTGGGAATGAAGAGCTTCAGTCGGAATAGCATTCTCGATGTCATTTCTCCATTCCCAAGAAGAACCAAGAACCACGAAGTGGTCAGTCAGAGATTTTGTTGTGAATCGTTTTCTACAGTTTTTCTAGCTAACAATTGTTGTAATGTCTGAGAATACTTGTCAGCTCTCCAATAACAGGTGCCACTAAACTACTCGAGTTTACATTATTCGGTTTATTTTTAACGAGTCTAATGCTTATGTTTTATATCACTCATGTAGTAGTGATAATAATATATTTATTTTCTTTTAAACTATTGTTATATTTGTTATTATCTGCCTACCCCGTAAGGGGCCTGGCGTGAAGATATGTATGTATGTATGTTATATTCAAGTATACTTCAATGTCAACCACAGTTCCTTGCGACGCGTAACAAAACTGTTAAGTTAGAATAGAATAACACATACTCCTGTCTGTCCCTACGAGGAAATGTAGGTGATGATGTCAAACCACTTAAATATTAAAGTTGTTGCGTGTGATGCTCATAACATACATATTACGCTTAAAATGATAAACGCGTCGAAGTGTGGACCAATACCACGCGGTGCCGGCTCGGCTGTACTGTTGTCACAATATCGCTGTGAGTAATGAGCGTCGAACGGAAATATTTCTCGAAGAACGACTTTTGGCCTTTTTTCTCCCCGCCTTCTTCTCGTTAAACGAGTAATGTGTGTACGGAAAGTTGGCTGTTCGGTTATTCTTTTAAAGACGTATGTCTGGAATAACTGTACGCAAATTGTCAGGTGAATCGTGGTTGGTTCAAACTAAAACGAGTGCTACGTATTGGCCGCAAGAGTCTTCTGTGCTATTGTTTATGTATTAAGTTCGTGTGTGTGGAAAGCGGAAAAGGTGGATTTAAGTAGATTTAAATTTCGAAGGAATCGACGTCATCTGGTACCGGCCATTTAAGTTTATTTTAAGTAAAGGCGTTCTAATAAGTAACCTAAAAGCTTTTAACTATTTTTGTATAAAATATACATAGACAGATATTTATAATAATTACAATTTACCCATCTAGCCGTAAGACTGAATGTCAAAAGAGGTCATGTTGACCAATACGCCACCATTATGTCTCTGGAATTGTTCAATTATTATTTTATGTACCATAAACGAATGAAAGTAAATGAAACATACACAAACACACATTCACAGTGGACAGGCAGACAGACCCACATTTTTATCGGCACTTGAAAATCTTCTTTTTTACAACAAAGCAAGTGAAAGCATGGGATGCAATAAATAAATTAAAACTACACCCTCTCTGCCGCTATAAAAGCGGTGACTTGAAAGGGCGGGTAAAAAAAGAAAATGGCGCCGATCATAAATCATACAGTTGACGGATGCGAGTGAGTGGCCAGCTTAATCATTATGAGCATAGACAAGCACGCACGATCCGTGTCTATAGTGGGGATAGATAAGAAAAGATTTAATGTTATAAATGTAACCAGTTCGAGTTGCTCTACACATCATGATTAAACGAGTCTTTTACGGGATTTTGTGTAAATATTTTGTAAAGATGTCTTGTATTAAGCTATGGTTATCTCCCTCTCTCTCTCTTGTTCGGTTAAGAACAGTCGGCAAGTTATAGTTGGCTTTACTAATTTTTTTTATATGTAGAAAGAGATAGCAAACAATCATGCGATAATCAGTATCACAGCTGCCTGTGAAAATCTGCAACAAAAGACGGACATGGCAGTACGAATAAATTAATATAAATCAATGGAAGCATTATGTCGTAACATATCCACATTCTATGTAGGTATTAATGTATTTAGTTATAAAGATATTTTTACACACTCGGATTAAATAGTTGTGCTCATCACATGATCAAACATGATTGTATTTTTAGAAATCGAACCCAAGACGCTGGGCTGAACGGTTGGACTACTGAATCTGCAGTTGCCGCCCGATTTAGTAACTTTTAGTTGAACATAGAGACATAATTGATGAAGTGACTATTTTTTAATGCGCATTATAAGTACTTAGGGGTGAGATTATGTCCATATTAATAATAAACCCTACCGTGTGCAATCAGCCCTCGTTAACAACCCCTAAGCAATAATATACAGAAGCCCGCCCGAATGTATCCACCTGAAATATATCTATATATGTATTTGTATAGCAGTGTTTGTTTATCCGTCTGCAGTACGGAAAGCTTGGTTTGATTTTAGCGCCCATTAACGCTCCGCCCGCGGGCTGAGCTCTGAACGTGTGCATGCAGCACTGAGGCAGTCCGTGTTTCATAATATATTTATATCACGTGCATATATGTATATCACATATGATATCACGCCAGCAGTGTCTCAAAGAGGTGGGCAGGAGAGTGTGTCACACTCGCACGATTAACCAGTTATTTTATGTCTCCCAATGGAATAGAGGGTGAGCATATTGCAATGCAATACTATGTGAATGTAATGCTGTTAAACTTGTTGTGTGATGTTTTGTGAATAGAAATACGTTATTTTAACATAACGCCAGCTCGCTTGTAGGGTAGGCAGAAATTGCCTAATATCTATCCTCACAATCCTGACGTGCTTTTTGTACATTTATGACTTTCTGCTTACACGAGAAAGGAGAATTTCATTGTTACATATTAAGTAAGAAGCCTAAATACATAAATAAAAAAGAAGAATACAAATTTATCCGTGTATAGAATCATTCACATTTTTATTATTCCACTATATTTTCCTTTGAAACATAAATCAGTAGGCAATTAGATTTGCTGATTAAACTCCGCTCAAACATTACGCTAACGTTACCATCGGCTCGTAAATCGTGAAACTCTATACGCCAAATCTGATCTTAATATTTATACAAAAGCACTAGAGATTTTAATGGTGTTTAAATGTTTTAAGTGAATTAATATCACAAATGGAATTATGTATTTTATTTATTAATATTATGTATGTAATCGTTATCCTTCTCGTAATACGTAACATCACATATGATGTAAGATAACCTTGACATATATATATAAAACTTAATTACGAGTGATTCGGGTATGTTGAGACAATGGCTGATGAAAGAATGACCGATCAGAACGACTATGTGAACGTTGATGGACGCAGGTGCTGAGGGAGGGCCAGATTCACCTCAAGAGTCTTGATCAAATAGGCTACATACAGGCTAAGGTCTCCGAAACCGGCGTGCATGTATGAAAAGAGTTATGAATGTGGACGAGGCGCGGCAGGTCTGTAACGACAGAGATATTTATCACTAGGTGCTCTCTGCCTTCCCCCTTAAAGGACCTGACGTGAAGTTATGTACGTATGTATTCACGAGTACAAAACTTAAGTACAAGAACAAGTGATACACATTCAACTAATATGTTCTAATGCAGCCGTTATATGCTTAAGCCAACTTATAATAATAGTTAATTATTGGTTATTAAATGTTTCACTTTTCATAACAAAGGGGTGTCCCGAAGCTGCATCGTTCTATTGCCGTGTGTTGTGTTCCATCAATAGCTGCCCGCAACGAATGTACTGCACCTCCCTCCACCGTCAACCCCGCTGAGTGTATCTGTCCGCTCATCGAGAGGCCCGTGGGCTAATTCGCGGGCGTGTTTATGCAATAATGAAACATTGCTACGAATTAATTTTTACTTTTTATTATGATTGAATTGTTTTTGTGATTGTATGTTTTGTGAACCGTGAACTGAAATATGATTTATTTTTATGTTCTTCCTTCAAAAATTCGGCTCGGTTGCCATGGATACATCAACAAAAATTGTAATCTTAGCAAAAACGTCACTTTTTGGACAGGTATGGATGTTTTTGCAATCGAAAATTGAATTGCTATCCTTTGTCCTCCGTCCTCGGCAAGCGTACCACTATGCTATTGGAGTTTATCACATTTGTTTATACTTGTCTGTGCGTGTTACACGATTTACTTTTACTACGAGTCTTTAAGAGCAAGTTACGATTGCCCACAGCGATCTATACGATAAATAAATTGACTTCAATATTTTTTTTGCTTCGCTGAAACATATTATCATACCCATTATTTATTCAATACGATTTTAAATTACAAATCGACAATCACAAATCGTTTCTTTATAAGAAAATCCTCCTTATACTTATGTTGATATATATTTAGCTTTAACGCTGTTTGTAAATAATCGTAAAAGACAAAAAAATTAGAGTAGTGGTTGCAAGCATGACTGATAAACGAAAGGTCCTGAATTCGATCCCCGGGTTAGTTATTATCGGGGTTTGCTCATTTCAGTTCCTAGTAGTAGATACTACTAGGAACTAGCTGGGAGTCTAATTTGTACCCGGTTACGGAAAAAGTCTCACGGGACGTAAAACGTATCAGTTGAATCGTGGATGGTATTACGTTCTTTCGCCTATTTCTTCGGGTATTACAGGCGTGATTTTACGTTACAACAAAACAATTGAGATGATTAATTTTATTGTTCTTCTACGTTTTACATCTGTCACGTTATTTTATCTATTATCCCTTTATCTATCCACGTTTATATATTTTTTATGTAAAATAAAACCAAATTAATTCCCTTTTCGGGATTCCAGCTAATGCATTGTAGTGCCGCCTATACTCTGTGATTTTCCATTAAAGCCACGCCGCCGGGCTAATCCCGCGGACACGTTTACGTAACACGGAACCAGCGAGCTTAAATACTTCACATTATTGTGTATTGTCTATTTTGCTTTAACTATTATTTATTTAATAGTCCGCTGTTTTCTAACGAAACCGTTGAAACAATTGTCGTGCTATATTTGAATGCATCACTTGCCAAATCAATTAACTCAATTTTTTTTAAATAATGTTAAATTTTAATATCAATGGACTTGATTATCTTGTTAACTGTACCTATTCGTCAGATGAAAGATGCGTTTTATATAATACAGTCTACATCGTATATTTGAATGTGTAATTTGAAAATTAACAATATTTTATCATTTTTCACAACTTATTGTTTTGTGGAGTTAATCGATTTGCCAATTGAAGCATCCAGTTGTTGTTAACATTTTAAACAATTGTCCCAATGTAGCTCCTGTTATGTAATTGTTTAGTGTGCAATGCATTTTACATTTTTTTATTTATAATATAAAAATTAATTCCAATTTTAAGGGACGTTGACTGGACGAGAGGTTTGAATATTAATGAAAGATATTTCTTGTAATAAATTAAAGTTGCTTTTTCAACATGGTTATTGTCAACCTGTGTACGTCAATTGTTTGACATCCTCTGTGGAGATTTTGCTAATATACATACGATATTTTGATTATTAAAAAAATACTTAGATTACTAAGTATGTTTTTTTGTTTGTATTAAAAAAAAGTCGTATTTGTGACGATATGATCTAAGTACTGTTAGGCTGTGTTTAGTTTTACCCGTAAGTAACTAATTATTTACACATTCAATAGCGTGCGTCATAATAATGTGTGGCTTCAGGTGCTGTTGCTCCTTGTGAAGTATTATTTTAGAATTCAACTGTGTAATCGGCGCTCTGTGCTTGCTTCACGAGGGTCTTGCTGGCTTGTCGATTAAGTTATAAAATTTAAATTGTACTTTGAATTGCAGTGATACAGCCGGTTGTGTCTCAACATTTTTAAGAAAATCCCTTCCAAGTATATTTTTTATCTATGCAATTGTTTTGTATTATTTTTTCATAATGTCATCCGAGTCGATTGAAAAGCTTTCAAACAGTTCTATTTTGAATTTTCAACTCGCCAGTATCGCCATCAGGTACCGTACCCTTCACCGTTTCAAATTACTCGTAATATTTATTTTGATCATTATTATCCCTAAAGTAGGGGTACATTCGCATCTGCGGTTCTTGTTACACGATCGAGAATACTCTCAGAATAAATCTTAATGTTTAAGCACGACAAAGAGGTCTTCGACCGTGCAGAGAGCAGGGACAACCTATTTCTTTTGTCCATGTTTAAATTGTTCGGTTCTTGTACCTACGACCGTTGGCCGCATGCTTTAGTCAAAGAGCTGGCGGCTTTTCTAGTTTGGGTTTTTTGTTTTAATTTTTATTTTTATTCTTTATATTATTACATAATTTTTATTTTTTTAATTAATGTTGTTTTAAATTATGTTATAACATCATTTGCGTTGTGTTCATATGTGTTTGTTCAATTATATTGTTGATCGTATTTCGTATCAATTTTCATGCATTGTTCATGCTGAATATAGATTGCTTTTTTTTTCGTAAAATATCTAATACTAATTCATCAATCTAAGACTTATTATAAATTTGACCGACATAGAAGGTAGCTAAACTTTCCGGTTGACAATCCGGACGCAAATTCTTATTGTGAGCTTTTGGATCACTGCTGGATATAGGTCTCACTAATAGCCATGAATCTTGATCTTCAACCATTTGTACATTTTATTTTTATGGAGCAAAACGATAACAACGCCCCTCTGACTATATAAAAATAAAATTTTAGTTATACCTGTACCTGTACCTGTATATTTGTCAAAGCAAATAAAATAGCTCCACTCACGGACGCAAAAGGTGTACTTCAACTAATTTGCTAACTAGCTCATAGTCTTTTGTGCAAAACAAGCTCCTGGGCTAATCTGTGGTCGTGTTCATACAACAAAGTAACGCACAAAAAAAATACATTTTATCAAGAGAAATAGAATAATAACTAAAACTAACTACGGACAAGTTAGATAATTAGACCTTGTGTTATTGTCGTGTACATGTAACTCATTGGACTTGTAGCGTCTTCTGAGAAAATTGTCTCTGGTCCCTGTTATTGTTATATACTTTGCAATAATATTACTGTTTAATCATTGTTTATATATAGTGCTTCGTTTGTCATGCTGGTTTTAAGCGCCATTGCCGAACGGTTGGTCCTGGATTCAAATCCTGCAGGATTTATCTAATTTGTGATTTATTCTAATAATTTAGCATTTTTGGTTCAGAGTTTGGAAATAAGCCCGATGTATGGCAGTAGGTTCACTACTTATTCCATAGTGGGACGTAGACGAAACTGTAAACTGGTGAAATGTGGGGCTGTAGGTACTACACTCCTCTGCCTACCTCTATGCGGAGTACAGGCGTGATGTTACGTTTATAATACATTTTTGTTTCATTAGATTTAGTAGATTTCTTAGATGAAAGCTTTACATGAATGTGTTAGAAGTTTAAAAATACCATATACAAGACTTGTGAATAGTCTGTAGTAAAGTCTGAGACCCTCACTCGGTAACCGTGTCAGCATTCACATTTTGATATAAGATTGCAGTCTAACAACGGAATGATAGGAGAATTGACCCCAAATTTGTAAAACATGAATTCAGCTAAACGTCAACTATAGTCTTTGTATGTAGAGATTTAGCATAAATAAAAGTTTAAGTACCACCACCCAACCACGATCCCAGGGCCCAGCTGTGTCGTATCTCATTGAAATCGCAATACGAAACTACCACAATATGAGTACACCTGTTCGGATATACTCGTACATAATGCCTACACCGAAAGCAAATACTTTCGGCGCTCAGATTTTGCTAACTGAGTAACTTAATTACACTGTGATAGATTTCTACACAGAGAACGCTCGTGCAGTAATTCTATTTTGTCAGCGACTTGCACTATTTCGTTTTATTTACATTGTATAATTTATTCAGTTTCCATCGGGTGATTGAGCGTACCATGCGTATAATTCAGTAATATTTCAGTTAATTAGATCACGAAGGACTGATGAAATTTGTATGCCTCCATAGTCTAGTAATTTCAAATGTAGTAGTGTTGTAATTTCAAGTTTCAATCGTAATAGAGGAAACGTAAAAAAAAACGTATCTTCACGCCTGTAATCCCCGAAGCGGTAGGCAGAGGAATGCAGAACACTCCCACGTTCACCAGTTACGTTTACGTCCCACTGTGGAATAGGTGGTGAGCCTATATCCAGACTCCGAACCACTACTAGAATTTTAATTTAGATTTTCTAGGAAATTTCTAAATTTCGTAATAGAGTATTGAAAACTAAACCACTAAGTAATTACTGTTTCTTTATTATCTTTTATTTTATTTGCTTTCATCTGATGTTTTCACATGTAATCCTTATTCGCCTGCGAAATATCTCTGAAGTAAATAAAAACTACATCATTGGCTTATTACATTTGGAAGGTAGACTGGGCTAAGCTGAACAATGGGACACTGTTACAAGGGCGAATTACATTATACTGTGTTATCAATAGTTTTCAGATGCGATCAGTTCTTGTATGAATCATCAGCGATCAGTTCTTGCTTAATTGACTGTATGTATGTAATACAAATTTAATGTAGTGTTAACATCGCTCTGAGCTACGAGTGTTTTCATACTTGCACTGGGCTAGCGTGGCAGACCGTGGCCTTACTCATTTTGAAAGGAGACCCCCGTCTAACAGTGGAACGATACAAGTGTTTGTCAATGATGACGATTGTTATATTCACATTGGCCTATGTAGATTTACCGCGAACAGACTTAGCTTACGTACTGGCCACTGTTGATCGTGGAATATATCATCGTATACGTAGGAATATTCTCGCAACGCCATGGCATGGGACACTTCAAGAGAAGAGTGAAAACAACTTTAGATCAGAGCCGATGAAGCGTTGTTAACTCTGGTGTAGCAGTATCTACTGACCATGGTAACCTTTTACATAACTTGGCGTGTTTGACCGTTAGTCGGGTTAGATATACATAAAAGATATTTAATTTTGTATATCAGTTAACTTACAAATTGAGCACAGGCCCCTGTAAACGTTCCTGGTACAAAATCAACAGACCTTTATATCTAGACCTCTTATAAGGATTTATATTATAATAAGATATCTCGTCCCACGGAATAATATTTTTTTTTTGCTATGTAATTGTAAAACAATTTACTGACATAGAATACATTACGTTTTCTACACGCTTCGGGGTTACATGAAAAATAACTATGAATATTTATTTAACGTACGAGAAAAAATATAGTTAATTTAATGTTTTACTGGTTCCCTTTGGTAATCTCGCTCCAGGCTTGTAGGTGAATACAACGTTTCGTGTGTTCTGTATGTGAAGGATCATAATTGAAATATTAAGATATTTGTATCGTTGCAATATTAATAATAACCATTATTGACTGTAAGATAAATCCATACTGAGAGGCAAACAATCGAAATAAAACTAAGGTGGCTTTGTTTGGGGTTGTTTAAAAATCTCTTATAAGTTTCTTCTCTATAGCTCCAAAAAATCACTAATGCGAAAATGTTTTAAGTAACCTTTTGATTGGAATACCAGTGAGTTTTTATTTATCCAAGGCAATTCGTCTTTGTATTTATGTGCTGTTTTAAAATTGTATTTATGTAGCATTTTGAAATTCAAACTTTGAAATTATAATTCAGAATACATGTGGTGTCACCTTTTCGCGAATATTAGAAATACGCTAGAAGTTGTAGCCAAGATCATTAATTCAATATACAACTTTAAAATTTCCCATTTACTTTAACTTACATTCTTTATAGACTCACCAAGGGAGGTAATTCTAATTGAAATGACAAGAACAATGTAAATAGCTAGTTATAATTTTTTTATCACTAGATTCGCAATGTTTCGCCCGAGGCGCTCGGCTATGAAAGACAAAAGCACAGTGCATTTATTGCACCGTCCCTCGGACTAGCCCAGGGACGGGAGACATTTCTACGATTTTCGTTCTCGTCGGGTTCATAAAATTATTACAAGTTATTATTTTTAAAACCTCTTGTTATATATGTATTTTGTTTCATTCTCTTTTGTTCTTTTTTTCCGACACCGGTTCATTTAAGCGTGTGATATAATGTTTATTATATAATCTGTGTTTACTAATTCTTGGACGGAACAACTTTTGCTGGCTCTAACGCTGTGATACCAATAGAGCTATATTAAGTTTCTTCTCTTATACTTCAGGGTACCCATTGAGTGTTTGACTTTTTTTGAAAAAAAAAATTCACATAGGATATGTAGTTTTTTTTAGTAAATTTTGCATAGAAACAACGCTCATAAATGATTTAATTACGGCAATGTTGTTGATTTATATATTTTTTATTAGTAATATACAAAGGGTTGACTGGTGTACAATATAGAATATATAAATAAATAAAGATATACATGCATGTATAACAAGCAACTAGAAAACAATTACATTAATAATGTTCTGTAGACTTCAAC
>DWEJ01002702.1:0-11169 GCA_018245835.1 Mysoria sejanus stolli | reverse complement strand
ACTCTTTTGTAGCGTTCGACCCGGCAATCGAACCCGGGACCTCCCGATCGGCAGTCGCACTTGCAACCAACTCGACCAACGAGACAGTCAATGTATTATATATTTCATTAAATGTTTATTCACATCCAGAATTATAGGATTGTTTCGCAATTGTTGTATCAATTTATTTCAATAAGTACTCGGTGGTGAATAATTTTGAAATTCAGGAATTTTCAACAAAAAGCCGGTGCAGTTGGTGTACGTCAGTTACGCCACGGTGCAATGACCGCGGCTAATTATACCCTGTATCGGTGTCCATTGGCATCGTCGCGTTGGCGTAATAAAAACCATACTTCCCGTTTCTTAGCTGTACTGATTGTATTTTTTATAACGCCCCATCTGATTTCGAACTTTGGCCTTGTTGTTAATATCATCAATAATATCCTCGTGATTAGTGCTTGAGTTGAGTTTTAAATGTTTGATACGGTATTATTTATAACATTTTTAAAGGTAATGCAATTCGCGTTTAAAATGATTCACCACTTATTATTCTTCTTTTGATGCATTTATCTATTCACTTGATATTGAATTCACTTTATCCGAGCAGACAGATTATAAAGAGAAGTTACCAAACCCTCTTGTTATGGAAAGGCTAAAAATATAAAGTGGGTCAGCCAAACAACAATGTTTTTACATCACCGTGGCGGGATTAGACCGATGATTTATGAATATGAGCGATATATGAATTGTTGGGAGCGTATTATGGGATGAGGGGTATAGTATTTTTGTACGTCAGTTATTCTGAATTGACGATTGTTAAAAGCTGGTACAACGGATAGTTACACAAGACGTCTGTAGAGTTAAATATACGTTTATGAACCACACACATCAATGAGGGCACGGTTGTGCGCAGCTCATGCCAATAATTGCCTTCGTCCGCCAGAACCGTATCTCCAATACTTTGATAAACCGCACTTTGATATAGAGCGCACGAGTTTACATTGCATTCGTGATACGGCTCGCGCATTGAAAGCACGATAAAGATGGATTACTCACTTTGATCCAAGAGCGGCTTTAGTATCGAGAACCTCCACGATATCGCCCGCTTTTAGTGAAACTTCGTCTTCGGTTGTGGCTGTGTAGTCGGCCGTAGCCACCAGCACATCTTCTACCTGTAACAAAGAAAAAAACACATTAATATAGCACTTATTAAATTTTCTTTGCTATCTAAAACAACATTTTCAAACTTTTTCGGAGAATTACCTTAACTTTTGTCTATACCTTAACAGAAATGTTTCGTGTTATATTAATTACCTTGGGTGGGCTTCTGCTACAGCTAGACCTAGATCTAGTTGATGATCGCGACGGATATCGTTTGTAACTCGGAGTGTTATCCAGGCTGCTCATTCTGCTTCTCGTGTTTTCTCTGTCTAACAATACACCGCTGTATCTGCGACCCCATCCTCCGAACTTGGTTATTTTCTGTGCGTTACTTATATTACAGTAACCAGTAAATGTTTGCAAATCTTCGTCATTGTCGTCCAATATGGGGCAACTGTACATGCTGAAACGATGTGCGCTTGGCTGACTCAGGTTTAGTGCGGAGAAAACATGCAGTGGTTCAAAGTGACTTATCCCGCTTTCGTCGAGCACTGTATATGCTACTTGGCCAGTAAGCACTGCGCGGCTGGCCTCGCGGGGAACCACAGCTTGCAGTCCTTTTTTCATGATCAACAATGCTCCTGGATGTTTTTTACGCTGGAATAAGAAGTCTTCCATAGCTAGACTATTTTCAGGTTGAAGCAAGCTCAACGGGACGTCCGCTGATGTTAATAAAGGTGGTTCCTCGGGAACGATCATGAGTGCGGCGCTCTCTCGCACCAAGTCCCTAAGCTTAGGGTCCGTGCGAGCGAGCTCTGGATCTGTCTCTAATTTACGAAGTGCAGAATGCAAGCTTGGTGTTTGTTCGGCAAGTTTTCTCATAACAGTTAATCTTTTCAAAATGTTTAAAGTTGTCACATCTGTAGCAATTTTTGTTATGCTATCTTCGTCATTGATAATAGACAACAGTTTAGAGGCTACGTCGCTCATACCAAGTACTCTTGCTAGACCCACAGATTGTACGATCAATTCCTTAATGTCTTTTTTGTCAGAGTTCTTCAATAAACTTTCAACTGCCTTTGTACTAGATTCTTGTACTGCTGACACTATAGCCTTTTGAAGAGTTTCAGCAGCTTCATTGTCTGTTTTAATGAATGAAATTGAATCAGATATGTGACTCACTACGTGGTGTAGCAAACTAGAATCATTTTTGGAAATATTTTTGAAAGCTAGACCGAGTACCTCATTTTCACTGCTCAAAAAGTCGCTGAATTTTTCAATTATGTCTTCTTCTGTAACGGAATGTTTATTTAATGTACTGTTAAGAGCGATTTTAATCAGTTCTACTTTCGGCTGAGAAGAATGTTCCAAAATTTCTTCGCAAAGAATTTCCTTATCCTCTTCTGTTTGTAGGATTTTGTACATAGCGGACACAAAATCTTCATCGATAGCTTTTCCTAATATAGTATCAATGGATTTTAATATGAGCTGATATTTTTCTTTACTGTTGTTATTGTTCACTTCTTCAAATTGTTCTGCAGTAACTAATGCAGCCAAAACAGCTGCGGCAATAGAATTTTTCACATTTTCTTGATGAGGAGTTTGACCATTACCACCAGTGTAGCCTGAGCCTTGAATGTCTATCCTCTTTTTATTATTTCTTCCTTTTTTCGTTTCAGAATTCGTTTCCTCACTGCTACGATCTTCATGAATTTCGGTCTTCAAATGGGCGCTCATTTCTATAATAGATTTAATAACATTCATTAATTGATTCGCAACATCATCTCTTAGTCCAAAATCTGAAACAAATGCTTTCAAAGCTTCTGTGTTTCTCGTTTCATTTAATATAACATTTATTGCAGGTAGATCAGCAGGTACTTGTCTCCCGATTGACATGCCAGCTTCTGCTAATTGCTTCAGCATACTGGTGTCAATTGTCAGCTCTCCTTTTGTTGATGTTGTGTCATTAGGATTTGTTTTCACTTTTAATAATTTAAGTTCTTCAGGTGTAACCACAAAACTTTGTACTGAAAATTCTAAACCTTCCTCACCCTCTATAAGATCAGGCGCAACAAATTTAAGTCCTTCAGGAGTTTGAACAATCTGACCGGGTACAAAGGTGACTCCATTGTCCTCTGTCTCAATTACTCGACCAGGCACAAATCTAGGTCCTTCTTCTGTATCGACAACTTGACCAGGAACAAACCTTGAGCCTTCGTCTTCAGTAAATATAACTTGACCAGGAATAAATGTTGGGCCAGCCTTTGTTTCAATAATTTGTCCAGGTACAAAACGAGGCCCATCGATTGTGTGAATAGTTTGACCCGGAACAAATTTTGGTCCACTTTTTGTATTCACAACTTGACCCGGAACAAATTTAGGACCATCTTTAGTGTCAACTACTTGACCAGGTACAAATTGTTCTCCATTTTCGGTAAATACTACTTGTCCGGGTACGAAAATACCTTCCACCATCATCCCAGGAACAAATCGTGATTCATTAGCTTCATTTTTCACCAGTCGGCCTGGAACTACTTTACCCTGAATAGTAGGTATTTTTGGACCAGGATAAAATTCTATTCCCTTAGAAGTTTGTACCATGTGACCAAATACATACAAAGATTCTTCCGATAATGACCCTGTTTTAATGTCTATTGGTAATCCTGTAGGTGCACTTTCTGAAAAGTTAATGTCTTCAATTGATTTAGCAACAGAAAATTCGACATGTCCATTTGCTTGTACGATAGTTTTCCCCGGTAAAAATTTGTCACCGCTTTGTGTGTGTACTATTTGTCCTTCGATGAATTTCGGTCCGTCGATTGTATCTACAGTTGTTCCAGGAATGAACTCCAAGCCAGTTTTTCCCTCTTTTGTTATACCAGGTATGAAACTTGACTCTCCGTTTATAGCAACAGTTTGACCTGGTACGAATTTCAGACCATTAGGTGTTGCTAATGTAGCTCCTGGTATAAAATGCAATTCGTCATCTTGATGTACAACTTGTCCTGGCACAAATTGCCACTCATTATTTATCTTGGTATTTTGTCCAGGTGTAAAAGTAATACTGCCATTCTCTGATATAGTCTGACCAGGTATAAACTGCACTCCATCGGGTGTCATTATAGTTTGTCCAGGTACAAATATTTCTTCCGGTCCATTAGAAATAATCTTTCCCGGAACAAATTTCAATCCTTCTTCTGATACCACCGTTTGACCTTCAGTAAAACGATACTCTTCTTTATTTTTAATTGTTTGTCCACAAACAAATTCTTCACCATTTGATGTTTTCAATACCTGACCGGCAAGGAAGAAAGGTTCGTTTGTGTTTTCATTCATTATAATATGACCTGGTATTAAGCCAGGCCCATTAGGTGTATTAACACTAAGACCTGCTACAAACATTGGACCAGCAGGGGTGTCAACTGTCTGACCTGGTATAAAAACAGGACCTTGAGGAGTATTAATGTGTTGGCCAGGAATAAACTTCTTTGCTTTATTAATATCTAAAGTCAATCCTGATATTTTGGCAAGTTTTTCACGTTTTCCTTTTTTAAAATTTTTTACAACATCATTCAGTTCGTCCACTGTAGGGAGAGCATCGATTTTATGCGCTTCAAATAACTTTTCTGTGATATTAGATGTTTCGGCCAAACGTTCTTCAGGCATTTCCTTAATTAAGTTAAGAATTTCATTTGATGGTCGCGATTTAATAGGCTTTAACGGGTTAACACATGGCACATTTTCCAAAGCAACAGACACATCATTTACATTACGATCCACTTCGTATATTTCTGCCTCGCAATGGTACGGAGTTATTTTTACCGGCGTCGGTAATTTAGTCACTTTAGGGACAAAATGATTGTCCGTTGTTTCTTTTTCAAATGATTCCCAATCCCAAGACTCGATTAACGGATGCATTTGATCTTTCCATTCACCACTGCACATAATTATACTGGATTTAGAACGCATATGATTCACATCGAAACTATTATAAGAATAAACTTTTGTGTCTTGTCTCTCATTTTTAACTTCACCAAGCTTTGCTTTTTTTGCTTGCCGATCTTGCCGTAATTTTTCTTCTTCTAATTCCTGAACTTCTGCAAGCCTCTCCTTACTTTCAAATATTTTTTTCATTGAAGAAAGTCCGGCAGCACGCTTTCTTTTCTTCTTCCTCTCTTCTAATTCTTCTAGTTCCCGCTGCTTCAACACTTCCGCATTAGGGCCCTCGCCCTCATACATATCAACATCCTCCGTGAAATCTTTAAAGTCCATAGAAACACTGCGACCTTGTTTTGTTTTGATAAGCACTGTATCAGAGTCCTTAGCTAGCATAACATCCCTCACGTCACCATCCCGTACTGCCGCTTCCATCCGAGCGGAAAACACCAAGTTGCATTTTCTTTCTTGAACCGTGTACACGTAGCGTTTTTCATCAGTCACTTGTTTGGTTAAAAGCATATCCATCAACGCCTTTTGAGCTTCGGTTGAACCGTCCAGTATTGGGAATATGTACCGATAGTCCGGCAGCATTTCATGTTTTCTATTTCCATAATTAATTTCAGGTGCATAATGGTGCGGGCCAAGTTCGCCCGATACGTTTGTTATCTTACATTTAGTTTTCCCAGAGCTGGCCGTGAGTAGGACTGGAATGTAGTGATGAGAAGGCAAACCGTAAGATTTGCCAGTAATCCTGCAACAACGCTTGGCATCCGCTGGCGAGATAGGGGCGAGAAGCGGGAAATAGTTGGGCTTTGGCAGCCCTTTGCTGCGGCCCGTAATTCTGCAGAACGACATGTCGGTTGTATCACGCCGACATAATATTTTGTTTACAAGCCCAAGTTACGATTCGATTTGAAAAATCACAAACGTATAATATTCGTACGTTATCTTCGCGGCGCGTGTGGTTGCGTGTGGTAGGAGCGGAGGTTGCAAGGCGACTGCGCCGGCGGCGTCTCGGAGCGAAACTTTAGCGCGCTTGATTTGCACCTTCGCAAAGGCAGACGGTGTGCCGTACAGTTGTTCCGGTTAGGCGCTATTTATATACATAAAGAGAGACGTATTTATTTACTTGAATTATATGACACAGTTTCATGGTAAAAACATTGAAAGAGCTAAGTGTGAATGTTTTGATGCTAAAAATTTAAAATATTGTTTTGTTTGATATTATTTGACCTAATAATAAATTTCTAATAAATTCTGCGAGTGCATTAATTCACTATGTTTATGCCAAGTTGAATCTTATGGTATTACATACGTTTAAAAAGCGTTGGTAATATTCAATTCCTCTTATTCCTCTTTTTAATCCCCTCATATTCAATCTCAAAAATCAGACAGTAAACCACGTTTGTAATTTTAACTTTTATTAAACAAAGCACTGCCTTGACTGCCTCGTTGGTCGTGTTCGTTGCAAGTGCGACTGCCGATCGGGAGGTCCCGGGTTCGATTCCCGGGTCGAACACTATAAAATTTTGTAATTTAGATTTTCTAGTAGCGGTTCAAAGTATGGACAAGTGTCCGATGCATGGCAATAGGCTCACCACCTGTTCCATAGTGAGACGTAAACGTAACTGGTGAAATGTGGGAGTGTTCTGCATTCCTCTGCCTACCTCTTCGGGGATTACAGGCGCGAAGTTACGTTTTTTTTTCTCATTCTTTTAGGTATAGTGTGACTACAAATTTTTATTTGTTTTACAGGACGGCAAACCGGAGAGCGGTCCGCAGAAAGTGTTGCCCCAGCATTTCTATCCTTACAACTATGTGCCGAATTTTCCCTACAATGTGGAGCCGGGCGCGCCCCCTGGGGCTCCTTTAGACGATAAGAACAAGGAAGATCGGTCAAAAACGACCCCGAGTCCGCTGGACAAGAGCAAGCAGCAGCGGCCCACTGATGGGAAGGAGAACCCGGCTAGGCCGAACGACAACCACCAGATCTTGAAGGAGAGTATTGAGATGAAGGCGCAGATGGGCACATACGCCTTCCAGCGGCCGCCCCTCGGCAGAGAAGACGAGTTGAGAAGGTAAAGGAAACGTTTAATTTTACTCAATACCACAGGCTGCTTAAAACTTAAGTTGGAAGTTGTTCAATAAAAACTAGGTGGTAACTGGTAGCCAGTCAAGTGGCCGGTGTGGATCTAGATGTGTGTCATGAATGGGGGGTAAAAGATGACTGTTTCTTCCGAAGCCAATTATTTTGCACCGGTCCCAATTAGTCACCCCTGCACCGCTGTGCTCTGGTCTAAGTAATTGGATATGAGGTTAGCGAGGACTTTGCCAAGCGACTCGGCAGTGAGACCACCTCGATGCCGGGACTCCGCCCGCCGCGGTGCTCCCTACAACATATGTATTTTATACCATTTCTCTTATTATCAGAACTATTAAATGTTATTTATTATCAGGATGAGAATTTTTTAAGAAAGCAAAAATGTTACGTTTAGGTAAACGGGCTTCAAGATATAAATTATTTCCAGGTATTACATGACCTTGGAGCAGAGGCGTAAGGAGGGCAGTAGCGAGGTTAAACCGGGAGGGCCGGGTGCTCCGCCGACAGGGGGCGGAGCGCCGCGCCCGCCGCAGCCTGCACACAAGCCCCCCACTAAAGATAAGGACGACAAGCCCAAGGAGGAAGTGAAGGTAGGACATAATGCAATTAATTAAATGAGAATGAAGTAGTATATGCCACGCTTTTGCTCATCTTAATCAAAAACTGATTAAATATAATATACGATGTTACTCTTATTCCAGGTGAAGCAAGAGGGCCAGAAGCCCACGACGGAGACCCAGGGCCCGCCGCCTCCGCCCACCTCGCAGTACTACCTGCCGCCCTACATGCAGCCGCCGCACTACGGCGCGCTGCCCTTCGACCCCGTGTACCGCGCGCCACTCAGCCCCATGCTGGTGGGCGGCTTCGGTGGCGGCTGGACCGTGCCGCGCTACCATGCGCCCGAGGACCTGTCGCGGCCCGGCGCGCCCTCCAAGCTGGACCTGCTGCCCGGCCACGGCGCACAGTACGCCTACGGGCCGCACGCGCCGCACGCCGCGCACGGCCCGCACGGCCCGCACGCGCCGCACGCGCCGCACGGACCGCACGGCCCGCACAAGATCCACGAGCTGCAGGAGCACGCCAAGTCGCCGCAGGGCAAGCCGCCGCGCGCCGACGCGCCCAAGGAGCCGGCGCGCTCGCCGCCGCCGCAGCGCCACGTGCACACGCACCACCACACGCACGTGGGGCTGGGCTACCCGCTGTACCCGCCGCCCTATCCCGGTAACTAGCCGCCGGACGACCGCGCTCGCGCGGTTGCAGGCGCGCGCCGCCCGCCGCAGACTAATGACGCTTCTGTTTGCAGCGGCAGCCGTGCTGGCCAGCACGCAGGCGGTCGTCAACTCCTTCCCGACGCCCCCCAAGTGAGCCGGCGGCGCCGCCCCCAGGATCCGCCCCGCCCGGGCCGCGCGCCGCGGCCGCGCGCCCGCGCCGCGCCGCATCCCGCGCCGCGCGTGCGATCGTGTGACAGTGCAGTATCGAACTGCGAGTGATCCCGCCGGGAAATAAAGTTCTATGCCAGTAGCCATAATTATACACTGTGATCTCGCGTAAGCCACGGATTGTGTAGGAGTGTTGTGCGCTTTGAATGTTCTAGATTGTGTCCGGACGATTACCTGAATTCTGTTATATCCGGAGAGTGTAGTGCCGGGCGAGCTACCGACGGAGGCTCCGCGGCGCGTCCTCGTTTTGTAACATGTTGACTAGTGAAAGCACAAACAACTTTTGTACATATTAGTGTTAAATGTAAAATACCTTACTCGTTAGCGTTCCGTACGAATGGATCAATGTAATATACGACATCGAATTCTCTGGTTCTCGCGGGCACGGCGCTGACGTCGGAGGCCCCCGCTCGGGCTCCTCTCGCGCCCGCACTCGAGTGAGATCTTTATTTATAAAAAGAGCATTCCACAGAAACAGAAACGAGCGTACCTAGTTTTAATAATTAAGTCTTAATTATATATTTAATTAAGCTAGATGATAAGTTTGAAGGCGTCAATGTGATCATAACAATATGAGTCGTAGCGTGCACAAATCGTATTCTGTCTCGATAATAGTGGGAACGACTATTAATATTATAAATAACGTAGAGAGCATCCTATAGAATTGTGGAGTGTTTGATATCGCTGTGAGTATATGTACATCTGGCTTGTAATCATAAATTTTAAAATCTCATAGTCCGATACTCTCCAATACAAGGGATTAATTAGTGGTTCCGCATCTTCGATACTGCACCATAGTTAAGAACTGCATTTACGTGGTCATGTGTTTCGTTCGAAGTATATTGCTGACACTCCTTATGTGTTCGTTCCAACAAGAGTTATTGTTTACAAAAATAGTCTTCCATTGGACCGTTGAGGATGGACCGTCCCGGTCCCGGTTTCTGTATGCATTTGAAAATGTCCTATTTATTAGAACTGATTTAGTAACATTGCAACTTTAGCATCGATATGTTCACCAGGGCACCTACGTTTAAGTGAGAAATAACTGAAACGAATCGATGTTGAATGGAGGTAAATGACTGCCAATGTCGAATTATGCATTTCAATTTAAGTAGTGAAAAAGTTTATAAAATCGTAGGGATTTTTCATAAATAACCTATGTGTAGCTAATTGCTATAATTTGACATTTTAGTCAAATGTACGCGTGTACCTGTTAATAAAGTTGAATGATTCAATATCTTTTATTTTGATGAAAAAAATATAAGAATTATGCGGGGCCTAAAATATTCTTTACATAATATACAGTATAATTCGATACCAGTGATTTTTGGCGTTTGTCACGTTTCTTTTGTAATTTTAACTGGTCTTTCAAAGACTAAAAAGATATCACGTGTAGTAATGTACGAAGCAATTATTTTTAATCTATATTGATTAAGCATTCGCTTGAATTAGATCGTTGTCGATTGTGATTAGTCGATTTGACTGTTGAATCGGTGTTATTGTACCGGTGTTATCTCTTACCAATAGTGCGAACGACCATAACTGACGTGCACGCTGTCAGAAACACTACAGGTTGAATTTATTTCTAAAAGGAACTTTATAATCCTGGTATTAAAAATAGGGATGTGTTCACAAAGATGATTTTTTGCGGCTGTCTGTTTACATTGATTGTATTGATTGATATTGATTATGATTAACAAACAAACAAATGTAAGGAGTTGTCCATAAATCTTTTTTACGTAGGCAATGCAAGCCTAGGCAGTCCGGTTGTGGGCATCGCAAATTTCTCACATATATTTGAGACAAATCTTTAAAGTAATTAGTGCCACATAAAGTAACATTCATGTATTATTCGACATTTAAAAATGAAAAAAAATTGCTTACATGATTGATGGATGATCCCCAAAGGCGAAAAACTTTATAAACATACTGCAACTTTCTTTTGCGTCGTGTTGGGGTCCTTCGCCGCCGGGCGCTGCGCTGCGGCTCGGCCAAAACGGTTTAGTGGCTAACCCGTGTTTTTATACTATCTCTAAGAACACTGACGAGATTTAATATATTTTACTGATGGATTGTAATACGTTAAAATATCACTAATAAATAATTCGGTTAATTACCTTTGTAGACAATGCCTCAAGAATGTTTGTCTAGTGCCCTACTTATCAGTGTAACAAAGTTAATTCTTATTTAATTTGTATAGTTTCCACAGAATGTGTTGTAGTTATATAAAAAATTGCAATTATTTTGTTCCGCTGTTATTTGTGAATGTAAAAAACAAACATTGTGATTCAAGTCACTAATAAATTATATATGCAAAAAGCGAAGTTAGCCCTACACGGAAAGGCTTCCTTTAAAATCTTTTTTGTTTCAAGTATTAACAGCAGTCAGTAATTGTCGCTATGTAGTTCAATTATAAGTCTTCAGTGAAATTACCTTTTATTTTAAACAAGCGGTCCAAATTTTAAAATTATTGACTTTAACCACATTGCAAAATCGTCATTTCGACTGAGCTTGTGCGAAAGATTGGGTTCATGTTTAGAATTATTCCGTTGTTGTTATGAAAGTCAATATTGCTTTCAATAAGTACCATTACGCACGTTCCGACTGAGG
>DWEJ01002701.1:0-11172 GCA_018245835.1 Mysoria sejanus stolli | reverse complement strand
GACTATAAAACGGTGGTACCATAAAAGGTATGTTCAGCTAAGCCCCGGCGAGTCGTCGATGGGACGGGTCTTAGTGGAACACAATGGGACCACCAAAATCGCGTCGAATAAACTTAAGAGTGGGT
Organism: Mysoria sejanus stolli; assembly: GCA_018245835.1. Lineage (NCBI taxonomy): Eukaryota > Metazoa > Arthropoda > Insecta > Lepidoptera > Hesperiidae > Mysarbia > Mysarbia sejanus. Next base: position 11,047 of record DWEJ01002701.1, on the reverse strand, counting down.
CGTAAATCGGTAACAACTCGCAAATTGCCGCACGGAGGCGCTAACAGCGAGGAAGAGATCGGTGGAACCGCCACATCCGCCCTCACATCCGCACTCGAAACCTTCGAGTCGCGGTTTCGGGACTTTAGTGCCACACAAACTTTTATTGCCATAGCTGCGAAAGCGGATACGATGTGGTTCGTTATAAATATGCTATACAAACTCAGTTTCCAGCGGAAATGAAAACTTAAGTCGGTGACCGATATTTGTTGTTAACGTTTAACAAGTTTTGTCGTTGTAAAGAATTTACTATACGATTATAAAGGAGTCGATAGTTTTTATTGTTTGTGTTGGGATTCCGATTGAAAGTTAACGTTAATTGAATTTACCCAGACAGAGTGAGCAACTGTACTTAAAGGTTTGATGAGTGCTCCACGTCAAGAAATCGTCTCTCGCAGGGCTATAAAGCGAGTTACTGGTCCCTAACCTACCCCTCTTGAAACTCAGTTATCTTTACAACTAATTTCATGTGCATTTTATCATCAAGTTCAATGTTAAGATGCACAAGTCGATCGTTAACAGGACAGTCGCGGCTTTGTCCTCGCGCCATCTGCCGTGCATTTACACAAGCGTTTGAAATGATAAACAATCTCTCTAATTCTCGAGACGAGGGCCAAAATGCTGGAATGTGTGTGTACCCCGCGAGTACCCGCGCTCATTAGCGCCCATACGAGAGGTCCGGCCAGTTTTTTCGTCCGCCCAGATGTGTGCCTGGGCAAACACTCCTCCTCCATTGTCTGCTGGATAAAAAATCGGACACCTGGACGTGTCAAATTGTTCACGGGCCGAGTGGAGGCCGTGTGAATCGCAGCAACGTTCGCGCGACGAAATGTTGGCGTTACGATTAACGCGCCCATGCTATGAAAACGGTTGAGTTGACATAATAAAAAAAAGATTCTAAACCTTTTCCCATGGAATACATTTTATATATAATTCACTAATGCTGTTAATTTCTTTAGCTATAGGTGTTATGTATGGTCTATATTTATTATACACGAGGCCGATGTACTTGCTGTATGTCTTCTATAAATGAATATTTTCCACAACGGTATCGATGCTATATTCGCAAATGAGCAGAATAGCTACAACGTCGTTGCAACAGAAGAAAAAACCTCCGAGGAATGTTTCATCAAAATTCTTAACAAGGCAAACACGTAGTAGATATGTGTTGGTTTCTCCGCTTATAAATGAAACGACCTCATAGCTTCGCCTTGTTAGTTAAAAAAACGTATCAAGTGCACGGAAATAGTTGGAGTTCCACAGCTGCATAATGCTGGCATGAAACGCGTTAATGCACCAGACAATACGTTCGGAGGCTCACATATGTACATACGCTTAATACAATTCTTCACATTTAAGTTTCTTCGAATTCAGGGAAGCTATTAGCAACGTTCAAAGGCAACTACAGGTGTTAGTAATTACATTTGTCATTCAGTGAAATTTTATGCTGTTATTCGTCTATATTTCTTTGTTGTTCTAACTGTGTACGGAGTCCAGTTCGATCCATTTGTGTTTTCGCAGTACGTACCTACCTTTATTTTATTATTATAGATCGTGCGATTCCGTGTACTAGCACTATGCACTAGCCATGAGTTGTGTTTTGGTACTAGTGTGACGTTAGCACGTTGCAATGAATCAGCAAATACAACATTATTACAGAGTTGTACTAATGTACAGTCTACACATAAAGGGCGGTTCGGGACAAAAATTAAATGGTTGTTATTATTATAATTATTATAAATGGTCCCTATGCCATTGTTATGTTATCAAATATTGTGGTAGAACTTAATAGCTATTTTAAACTCAAAATAAACTGACGTCCACTCCATATGGTACGCGGCGTGGCCTCTGCAAATACAGTTCACGTCGACATGTAACAAAACAAATAAACCAAATTGGGTCCATCTACAAAAAAAACGAAGGATTGATCCCAACGAGCGACGTAACTCGGTATTAGCATATTGATGGGCACCCTCTATCTGTCGTTCTTTGTTTAAAATCAGCGACAGCGCCTTCAATCATAACGATCACGACAAAAAGTTGTTTTATTTTATTGGCTCGTTTTTGCCGTGCGGAGACTGCAGGTGGCTAACAGTAAAAAAAGAAGAAATTCATAAAACGCTCCGAATGATATGCTCCAAAGTATTTTTTTAAATGATTGCTGACAGTTTTAAGGAATAATCATAACCAATCAACAGTCAGCGATTTGGTCGAGATAAATGTTACATACATACATAAATGTTACATACATACATAATTGTTACATACATACATAAATGTTACATACATCATAAATGCTACATAGAAACATGTGTACAGTTATACTGGTGACCTTTGTATTAACATTGATTGCTTCATAATTATATTGCTATCAGACATAAGATTGGTGATGTTCAAATTAAACGCAATGATTGCTTCAATCAAGCTGCAAGTTAATGAATATAATTGGCGTAGATATGTATGGGTTGCATAGTTAGGCGGAAGAGCTTGTCTATGTCTAATGACGTCACACGGCACAAAACTCACCCGCGGCGCACGCGCACCTGTACGACATATTTATAATCTGTTCCTCGCAAATTTACAACCGTCCTAAACAAAACCGGCCGCTCTTGCGGATATTGGATATTTTTAATAACCCAGCGGCATCCTTTCATACGGCGCGGAGAGTACTCGGTCACAATTGCATTAATGTCGTAATCGTTTGCTGATCGTGAAATTGTTTTTTATTAAAAAAAAACCACCGCTTCAATTAAACATTGATCTCGCTCGAATGCCGAGCGTCTGGTTTACAGATATTATCGAAATGATAAGCGGTGATTAAATTTAAGCTTTAATAAAACTGCAGCTTAGAGTTATCGAATAGTTAGAATTACCTAAAACTGGCAATTTTATCGTTCGATAAGCAGTTAAAACGCTATCATATTAATTAGATAACTGGTTCGTATTGGAGTATCGGCTAGCTCTTTGAGAGCTTACAACGCGGGTATTAAATCAGGCACCGGGCAGAGCAAGTACGCGGAGAGATCTTCGGTGCGCTGCGCCGGCGCCGACGCGCCACACTCAAAGCGCTCGTCGCCCGTAAATTGCGAACAGACGGGCCGACAAACGCGCGGTAATTTAGTTGACAGTTAGTGCGGGCTGCGCAGGCGCAGGACAAAGCTTATCAGTTGGCCGCATCTAGAGCCTATTATGCGCCTTTTGACGCCGTTCAACGCGGACAACAGATCGTTAAGATAATATCCACAAGAAGATGTATCTGCCCGATTTCGATCTCGCCCGTACATGAACACGATCGTTGCGATTCGAAATTGTACAAATTCGAATGTTGTTCATATTGTTTTTTATTAGCATTTCACTGTTAAGTATTTTGTAATGACAACAATAAAACTAACGTGTTTCATCAAGAAAATTCTTTTATGTAGATAAAGATCAAAATTCTAATATGTGGCCAAAATATCAATGTAAATTTTGGATTCCTATCTTATTCTGACATAATACAGACTTTTTGTGTAAAATGTATTTCTACATAAATACATAATTATTATTTTTAAAATATACGTACATAATAATGCTATGTACTTAATTTGCGCCGTATTTTAGTACAGGAAACATATTATGTGAGGTAAGTGAGCCGGCCGTGCTTGCTTCGGTGGCGATCGTTCGTTAGCTCCTCGCCCGGTATAAATCACGCCGTTTTATGTGAACTACCCAATTTTTTAGTTGCTAATGAAATGCGGTCGCAGTATGGGACCGGCTAGCGACATTAAAAACGACAAACCATAAGGACGGACAGTTTCTAATTATAATCCTGTCAAAGCTGGCGATATAAGCAAAGAATTGATGATCACCTCGGTGATTGCATCTAACACGGAGATCGTCAAGATATCGGGAAGTCTGCTCTCGCGTTTATCATATTTATGTTTATCTATTTAGGATCGTGTTACAGGTGTAGCAACTATAGACCGCTGTTTACCAGTGGTTTATAGTTTATTTAATAGTTTTTTTATTGTTACTGGTAAAAAATGAAACGTTTTATGTTCGCGACAATATTACTTCATCTATCGTAGTTGTTTGAGGGTTTGAATTATGTGAAGTAGAAAATTACATACATACTTCTTAAGTTCGTAATAGTCGACAGTGATTTAATTAAAATTTACGTTATACTTCAAAACAATCAAAAAATAATTATGAATTTCTTACAACTCTAAAATATGTGCTTAAACAAGACACTTTTTTATTGAATTTTAAATTGTCAATAGTAATGAATTCAAATGCTATTTATTCGAGATTAATTTAAGTTTAACAAAATAAATCATGAACTTTTTGCTGTACAGAGATGTAACAGTACCTACATCTGTATTCCCCGTAGAATGAGACTATTGGTGAGCCTATTGCCATACACGAGGTTCAAATCCAGACTCCGAGAAAATTAACCCATGACTTCAGATCAGCAATAGCGCTTGCTACCAACACGACCAACGAGTAATGACCAACAAAGATGTAATATTTAAAAAGTAATAAAAAAATCATGATAAATAAACAAAATGCTATGGGGTATATACTCTTAATGTTATGCTGTGTGTCTACTGGAAAAACCATTAATTATTCATCAAATTAACGTGACTATGCAACAGTCCCAAGGGGTAGAACGTAACAGAATTAGACCACGCCTTTGCCACGCGACTGTACAAAACGGAATAGTTTCGGATGTGGTTAATTTTCACAAAGCAGAACGCAATGAAAGCGCTTGCTAACACTAATCACAGGCGAACAAGAGGCAATCCATCACGTACAGGAACTTCGCTCGTCCTAGCGTGGTGCCGCGATCGCTAGAACTTAGCTCTTGCAAATGACCTAACCAACTTCCAACCTACGGTACAACATTTAGAGTTGATAATCGAACGGCCAGCGGCTAGTATTGAATGGCGCCTATATTTTAGGAAGCCGTTCGAAGAAGCGAAAGGGAGAGATACGGTCGCGAATTAAAGTCGCAGGAGGGAGAGGAACAGTGGTGCCGACAAAGGGGCCGCCGCACGCGAGCCGCACCCGATTCACAATTAAGCCAGTGTTGTGTTAATTGATATTAATTCTGAGTGTGTGGCGTAAGTCATCAGCCAACGACGCCGCCATCAACTGTTATATCGCTTACCGTGTCTATAAATCAGAAATATTGGCAGTGAGGAGAGATTACAAAATTAATTTTGATTTGAGCTGGCTAATGGACTCCGACAACATAGCGGTGGAATTCACATAAATGTCTTATAATATGTTTTTAAGACATTTATCATGGATTTTTCAGAATGCTAATCTCAAAATATTTGCAGTAAATTTTGTCTATCGAATGGTATTCTGCATTTAAAAAAAAAGAAACTTTACGTTGCTCTAAATATGCTTTGAAAGTCCTAAGCTTTGTGTAGGTAGGTAAAATTTGTAATATACAAAATAGTCTTAATAAATACGAACAAGAATAATAGGTACGAATAAGTCCTAATAGGTAAAAAGGCCGTAATAAAATAATAACACAAGACTTTTTAAAAAAAAAAAACAAGACTTTCCAACGTAACATACATGAAGTAAGGATGCCGGGAATGTTTACGCATAACAATTATAGGACATCGTAGGTTTTTGCTTTAATGCGAGCGAGTTGCGTTTAAGTGAATTCCGCTGAGCGCTTCCACAAGGGGCGCGGACGGTACCGGGAACCGCGCCAAGGCCGCGATGTGCCGGAGTCAAACGCGCCGCTCGTCACCGCAATTACAGTTGCGACATCGCAGCGCTATTGACATTGAACCGTTGTTACATATTTCACAGAAATGCCTCGTGACACCGTCGCATCTCGCATCTGTGGATCTGAATGTCACGTCGTGAGTGCGACATCGGCGTTCTGAAGCTCATTTTAATACACGCACGTTACGCTACACGTGATCCTTCAGATTTTGTGTAGTGTATGTACTATAGGAGGCAGTGGCTTTAGGCGTGATGCAGTGAAGGAATAGAACATTGCTCGTGATATAGAATTCACGTTCAGGAAGGCAGACATTAAAACTTGTAATGTATTATTGCTAGTACGATATTTTATAAAAACTATGATCATGTTTCCGCTTGCAATGATTGTATTAATTATTGTATTAAATATTTTTGTAATAATTGAAACTATTATAAGGTTTCTAAGGCGGTTTAAAAACTTAAAATATAGCTTGGTGATTTAATTTCAATTTTTATAAACTAGAACAAAATAAACGAGGTGAATTGAGCTACTGGAATCCCGTAAGTATTTGGATTCAGTGCAGTAGCATAAAAGGGTATTAGCAACACTGATGCTTAAACAAATAAGTTTAAGATAATACGTAAAGCCATTGAAATAAGATTGTTGTAATCAAATGGAAATTATTTCCGAAATGAATGTTCGGAAAATAAGAAATATTTGCTTCTTTCCTACTTCTATATCATACTGATACTCGGTAAATATTCAAACATTATTACCCAAAAAAAACAATATTACATGGTGTATCACAGTAAATATGCATTAACATTTGTACAGACATTCAATCATAAATATAGCCATTAACTGCTTCGTTGCGCTATGGTTGCCAAGGTGGCTGACGATCCCGTTTCTGGTTTCAAATCTCGGGTGCAGTACTATTTGAATTTGTCTAACTTGGATTTTATAACAGACATTTCTAGTAATTACACGAAGTCTGGATTTATGCTCGGTGTTTGGCAATAGCTTTAACATCTAATCCCTAAAGGAATATAAACGTAGCTGGCGAAACGCGAGAGTATACTACACGTCTCTGTCTACCTATTCGTGGATTACAGGTGTGAGGTTTCGTTTATAACTATTAACGTATTCAAATTTAAATAGTCGTCCTTGCTAAATTCAATATTTATTCTAGTTTTAAAATAATATCTAGGTACATACATTATGCACCTTTTTATTTATTGTTTTTATTAAACTTACTTTATTCAAGAGTGTTACATCAAAATTGAATATAATCTTGTCTCTACAATTAACGGTATAATTAGACAGACTACACAAACAATTACAAGTAGATACGTACGGGGAATTCTCTTACGGGTTAGGTACTATCTAATTGTATGGGTTCACGTTGGTTTCGTGTTTCAATTTAGCGATCATTAGACGTTGCCTCTTGATAATGCAACATGTAACGTTGGAGTTAATTAAGACTGAACCGTTTGTGTTTACGTTTCGAATACAAATACGTCTCACGTGGTTCCTACGAGTATGTACAGTCTGTAACATATTAACGGCCCACTACCGCGTACGGCACGATTCTGTTTGGAACTAAAATTTTTTGAAGCTTGTAGTTTGCTGGTCCAGTCCAGTATAATGGAAGCAGTCGGGTCTTAGCTCGATAATACTCATACAAATTGTTTATATTATACTTCATTAACATTGCCATCGCGTCAGAGGTACATGCGCTTTTAGTACAATCATCAGGTATGTAAAATGCATCCACGCAACATTTTACAGTTCTTGAAACACGCAGCCGAATTTTGTATGCAGCGTAGATATCCATCGCAATGGTTAGTTGGCCTGTTCTCACAAGCTCGGTAACGAGTGGGCTTCAATGACACCAAAGCGACACTTTTATTAGAGAATCGTGCCACCAGTTGCACCCTGGCACACCCATCTAACAATGTACGTCCACGCGGACAGTGATACTGGAACGGTGTGCGCGTTGTTACAGTGGTATAAGGTCGTTAATGGCGTGTTATGGGTTGTGGTGGACGGCGTCCGTGGCGAATGGTTTCGGTAGCGGTTAGATTACATCGCCGCGTGATGTCGCGATGCGCGGGCGACGTCGCGCGATGCTATCTGCGCACGCGCGGGTGGCTCGCCCCACCCACTCGGCCGCGCTGCGCTATCACAATGTCCATTATACACACGCTTAGATGGACGCTTTTCATTAGCTTTCCCTTACGCGTGAAGTTTGAAACCCTTTGATATGACTTATCTAGATTTCATAGTATCCTCTCGTTTTTTGATTTTATTTATTCGCGAATCATGCAAGGGTGCTTTTATACTGAATCGTTTACAATTACGAATACAAGGAAAGCTAATTACCATATGATACGACGTTTACATTTATTAGTATATATTTCTTTATTATTTCTCAAATTTATTAAAGTTAGCATTTTTGAACACAAAGAAATCATCTGAACCACGTGTGTCGTAATCCCCGATTCCAGTAATATAACCATTCAAGTAGCTAGCATCAGATACGTTAAAACAATCAGCATTCCAAGGCATTCCAATGATTCGGGTATGATATAGAGCGGCGCCAGAGCACATTTACATAGTATTGTGGCCGCTCGGCTGATCTTATCCGCTCTTGTCTCATGCGCTTAAATGCTCTCAGGGTACGCTTTCAGAACTTTGGTGTAGTGATTACACTTTACGATTCGTATTCGAGAGGATTACTAAAAAACAGCAAGCAAAGATTTGGAAATGTATTGGGCAGTAAGTTACATTTTCTTCGCCAAATATTGGAACGTTTACTAGTACATCAAAAAAATATATAATCTCGTACGTTTTGTAATTTTTCAAAATTTTCACCAATGCATTGCACCAATGTAAATATTACAGATTACGTTAACATTTTGAAACATCGAGTATTATTTGTTTTAAAACTGTTAAATTCTATGTCATTCAAATTACATATGTATTACATACATTACCAACGATATTTGTTAAATATATTTTAATAAGCAGATACAAGGAAGCGTTGTAGCTAATTAACCAAGCCATATTTATAGATGTGAATAAGTAGTGTTAGTTTTGTGACTACCTTAATTTATACTTCCGGTCGCTTTGTGATCACCAAGTACAGATTACGATCGTTTGATTTGCTTTGAATAAATTAAACAACTAGACTAAACAAGTTGCTAGTTGTCCGAGTGCGTGAAATATAAGAAATTTCCGGAGACAAGGTAAATTTTTCAAGGGTTATGGGCACGTATTTTACAAATGATAATAAGATATGATGGACGCACCTTATGCCTTTGCTCCCAGGGCGTAATGATCAACAATTCCGGGAGACGTTCCTTGAACACGTTCAAGATTATGAACACGTACGATCTTGGACGTTTATGAGTTTCTCGTTTGTCTCGACTAGGATGCTTATTGTTGTCGTCGTGTAGTAAAACAGCGTTACATGTGCTTAATGTTATGAAACTGTTCTAAAATATCCTAAAGTCACAGAAACACCAGAACTTCTACATTAATTTCCGTATGTGCACCCTGTAATAAATGTTCAAACTTAATTAGACATTGATTAAAATCGAATTGTAAAAATTAAATTAAATTAAAATCGAAAATGTGTTGAAATACTTCGAAAAATGTGAGCTGTGTCGTTCCATATAACAAGTTGTTAGCGAACCGAGTCGGAGTCCGTGAGAATAATTCCCGAGTTCCACGTAACATGGGTTAAACGCTTGTATCGGGAGATACCGATCTAACCCCGGCTGCTCGTTGGCGCCATAAAAACAAAACACCAACACGACCACTTTCTTCCCTAAATTATTCGAGGAATTTACGACGTTTCAACCGACAAAAATTTTATAACCTAATGAGAAATTATCATCAGGCCCGCTGAGGCTGTCGTCCGGCAAAAAACAAATCATACGCCGCACGACGATGACGTGAACCGCATTTTTTTTCTGTATTCCAAATTCAATTTATTGTTTTAGTGTAGTGTTTTTTTATAACCGATTGTTTTAAGGCTAAAAGGCACGGGAGCCAGCGATGACGCTGCGCTTTGAATGACGATGCTAAAAGCGTAGAACATCTCCCGTCGGCGCTTTCCATTGCTGGGTTTCAATGAAATTTTATACAAGCAGTGTTTGTAAGTGGGGTATTGTAAAACGCGGACGAAAAGGGCGTAGTACGAACGTTCGTGAGATAATAATGTGATCGTTCAGTGGCGACGGTCGTTCGGCGCGTGCTTCAGATTCCGGGTCCTTTCAGACCATCAATCCGGAATTACCCATTACGTACAATGACTTCACTATATTTCTCACAACGACAAAAATCTTACGTCATCTAAGCCTTTATTACGCTAAACGTTCTCGATATCAATTTGTTGCCGTACAAACAACTTCGCTTTACGGATATTACAGATTTACTGTAATGCGTGAAGCCATATTGAGTTTTGTTTTTGGTATCTTGCCTCTTAAAAATGTTAGATCACAATGAAGCAATTTGCAACACGATAAAAATGACTTAATAACTTGAGTAAGCTTAATAAATTACATGCGTCTGTTAGCTACACTGTGTTTATTTAACAAAACAAGCGGTTATCAAAGTTATGTATTACGAAATAACTTAAGTCGAACTGTACTTTCCAAATATACTTTCGTAGCTTTATTTTCTGGTCATTTTAAGGAGTTAAATTTGTAATATCTTAGTTATATTTATTGACACCTCTGAATGCTTCGTTGATATCATATCATATCATATTTTTAAAAAGATCTTGTTATTTTAAGTAGACGTTTGAATGTATAGAAGACGTATAAGATTATAAACAGCAATTGTAATTTAATTATGTCTCGCTTCGGCGCGTGTAGAAGAGAAGTGAAGTGATATATCTGGATCTCCAGCGTGGTGCCGATCAGGTAAGTGAAGTTCTAACGTCACGTTTTCAGGAGACATTGAAGAGTGACGAGTGGAGCCGATACGAAGCGTTTGAGACGCGGCTGTCATAATCTGATTATTAGTGCTGCGAGCGCTGGGCGGGGCGCGCGGCGGGCGGCCGGCGGCGCTGCAGGAGGTCGGCGCCCGCACCGCTCCCGCTCGCACCGCGCCGCCGCCGCGCGCGCCAGAGCGGGACGGCCGCGACCCACGCACCACGCAGGCGACAAACGACCCGTGGTAAAACAAAAGGAATGTTGGCGGAGACGCTTTGAGGCGCCGGCGCCGGGCTCTGCGCTCTAATCACCCATTTTAATTACGACACAGATCGAATCAATTAATCGGTATTTCTGT